>CAUYQG010273138.1:0-44679 GCA_963574415.1 Tarsius wallacei
AATAGAGGCCACACTGGAGCATACATTTCATGAAATCATTCAAGAAAACTTCCCTCATCTAATCAGTGATTAAAAAATTCAAACACAAGAGATTCAGAGAACCCCTGCAAAACAACAAATGAGAAGACCAACTCCCAGACATAATAATCCGCCTAAACAAGGTAGGTATAAAAGAAAAAATCCTAAAGGCAGCAAGAGAAAAAGGTCAGACTACCTACCAGGGAAGACCAATTAGAATAGCAGCAGATTTATCTACAGAAACAGGACATAAAAGACAAAAAGAGAATACAAAAAGCCAATGAAACAAAAAGCTAGTTCTTTGAAAGGAATAGAATCGAGTTAGTAAACTAACAGAACCAATCAAGCACACTTTGAGATTTTTTGTTTAAGTTCAATGTCCTTTCAGCTCTGATTTCTGGCTGTTTTTTTCCCAAGCTGGCAAGTCTGATCACAGGGTCAGTTTTCCTTTTTAGTGTTGTTACCTTGAGTCGCCAGCAGGTGGTGCTGTCGCATGGCTCCAGATGGTCTTTATCTCAGCTGCTCGTCCCACCGGGGAGGGAGCCAGAAAGGGAGCCAGTTGGGAATGGACACACAGGGGGAGATCCAAGGCTCAACCGGACGTCACAGCGGCAGTGGTGGTGGCAGTGGCAGCGATCTCAGCATATCCTGCGTGCAGGGGTGGATAACCTCAGACACAGGTGGCGGCAGCAGCGGGTGTCCAGACCATGGTGGTGATGGTTCCTGGACCAGAGCGGCGATGACGGTAGCAGCAGTGGCGACGAGTGCCTGGACCACACCGGCCTGCGGCGGCTGGCGGTGGTGGCGGCGGCGGTGGTGGCCGTTGCTGCCACCAGGACCACTGTGATGCTTCTGCGGTGTCAGTGGCCAAGTTCCATGTGAGGAGCAGGCCCCCAGGGAGAGAGCCCGAGTCTTTCTGTGTTCTCTTTCGCGGATGTCTCACAGACCAAGCTGCCCTGTCGCCATCTTGCCGGAAGTCTCTCAAGCATCTATTGCTTTTAAAGCACAGAAAAGGTTACTTGACTAGTTAAATGAAGAAGTTGAAGACTTTGCTCAAGGAACTGGTTGGTACCAATTTAAAAAAAAAGGGTGCCTTCCCGTGGGAGGAGGAAGAACAAAGTAAAGTTAGAAAGATGTATGTGACAGCAGAGGTACAAGATACTGATAAACAACTTTGACCTTTAGAGACAGACCACTGGGTATGGAATTATCAAATGGTCTGGTAGGACAATGAGTAAATCAAATGCCCATGTATTTATTATAAGACTGTTTTCTTTCCTCCCATTTGCCTTGATGTGTCTTGGAAAACAAACCTTTAGATAGCATTTTTACTTGCTGTCAAGCAAATGATGAATATTTAAAATAATCGAGGCTTTTGTGATGGTAGCCTTCTTTGTATTGCAAAACAATTAATACTATGGATTCTCCACATTTACATATTTAAGATTCATGATTTCAATTATTTGCCAGTGATGCAAAAAAAAAAATTAAAGTGCTTGGGTATGTTTTGTGAAAGAATTTGACTCAGGTTTCTCGTGACACTAGTACCTGAAGAGACTCACTCTGCTAGTGAATATGTCTAACTAGCACTCACAATCAAAGTATTTGTTTTTCTAACTCTCCTAAAATGAAAACAGATGGACTACTTCACGAGTATTTTCTATTAACTAAAAGATAAAATGATGTCAAAATTGGAATAGATAAATTGCAATGTGGGATATGTCGAGGAAATACATGAATATGTGGAAATATGATCCCAGAAAGGAGTCTGCATAGTATTATAGAAAGGAGTCTCACAATGTTATATAGCTATAGATTTGGAGTTTTGCTAAAGACTAGGCATATTTTTACAACATTACCCAATACCTAATGTTTGCAGCCTACTCTTTTCACCTTGCAGATATGAAATCCTAAATGATTTAGGTAAGTATTTTTGTATTTTAATTTTTAAACATACTTACTGTTATACTATTAAAAGTATGAAATAGTTTTAGGGTTCCTATTAAAAGTTTGAAAGTGTTACCACTAATCTGCTTGTTAGGCATTTCATTTATACAAAGGACTCCAAAATCCTGAATTTATTTGTAAAAAAATGTGTATTCATTCTTACATGTTTAAGCTTTAGTCACCTTCAAAGTACTTTTTTGTTTGATGCAGTACACCTATCAAGATGCTTTTTCCATTGCTCAAAACAGTTTTTGAACCCATCAATTTGGATGCCTTTTAGTGCTTCTGTCATTTTTTGTTTCAGTTCTTACACATCAGCAAAATGTTTCCCTTTGAAGACTTTTTTCATCTGGGGAAACAAAATAAAGCTGCCCAGGGCAAGATCAGGTGAATGGGTAGGGTAGAGCACAGGGGTCATGATGCTTTTGGTCAAAAGTTGCTGAATACTCAGCATTGTATGGGTAGCTGCGCTCCTAAATGACCCATCATGAAATGGGCAAACATGTTGGAAGAATCTCCCCCAAAATTCACTGAAGCTGAACACAGCCTTTCATAACAAGGGTAGCTGGCACACTGATGCTGATGGGTTCCTAGAATACTTATTTAGCAGGGGAAACCTGTACCACTAGGGGCCCACCCTCCAAAAAATAATTCCATTTTTTTCTGGGTCCCCATCTCATATAGCTTCTGCTTTGAAGTATAGGGACATGAAATTTTATGACAAGCGTTTTGACTGTGTTTAAATGTTAGTCAATAAAAGCGTTTCAAAACTTTCCATTTCTATATCAGTTTTCCCAACTGCAGCAGCATGTGAAACAATAGACTGCACAACTGGTTTAGGAAGAAAAATTCAAATAAAGAAGCACTTACTGAGTTTTTACTAGACTGCTGCACATGGAATACTTTGTAATTGCCTTCTACTAGCTTACATTCTTGTTAGAGAGGGAGAATTTATGCACATCAGACAACTAGAAAGAATCTAAGAATGATTGAAAGACAACTAGAAAGAATCTAAGCATATAACCAAGCATCAAAATGCATGACAAGTGCAATAAAAACCCTATGTTCAGGGAAGATTTAATGGAAGAAATGAACCTAAGAACAGATCTTGAAAGCCTGATATTTATCTAGAATGTGATAAAGGGAATAGAACAAATGGTCCATAAATTCATAAGCAAAACTTTAAGGTCAGGAACAAGTGTGGTTTTCATAAGAAACTAAGGTGGCCAGTCAGGCTGGAGAGAAATATATAGAAAAGAGAAACTTCAACAAATTACCTGGGGTTTGATTTATTATCATCATCATAATCATTATCAGGTTAACTTGAGAAAATCCTGGTAATTGACTGTCTATAGTTAACTTATGAAATATTTATTTTTGGAAAATCACAAAGAGGAAACTCTCTGAAGACAGTAATGTTAAATAACATAACTCTGAATGAATAGTAAGACATTTTCTCAGAAAAAATAAATCTAGCACAAAAGTTGAGAAGAATAGTTTCTGCCTGACAACATTATATAAAGACCGGGGAAGTGTTTTAGAGGACAGTCTTTGTCCCTGATCCTTACAGGGAATCCTTCATGTTCTAAAATATGTCTGTAATAGACAGTCATTTGAATATTGCTTTATAATACTTTCTAAATATTCCCTAAAGGAATTGTTTATTTTAATATGTCTATAGGATGTCTTTGAAAAATAATTAATGACATGAGAAAATGACCATAATATTAATGGAAAAAAGGAAACAAAATTGTAGATACAATGACATTTCTATTCTGTAATTAAGTTAGTCAAGCAATTATATGAAACATAAATTTTAGAAAATACATCTCTCTCAATGATTTTGGGAAGTTCTTAAATTATAAATCATTAAATTGTTCTCTCTGAATATATATGCACTTTTAAAATTCTTAGCATTCAACATTCACTCTTTTATACCCATGGAGGAGGAGGAGATGGTCTACTTATAATCTTGGCGTTTGTTATCTTTACTATTGATTTGGTATGTCTCTCACAGATTTGTATGCATTTTTCTGTATACCAAGAAAAATAATCCTTAAATGTTATTTTAGCTGCTTAAATAGTTTTGTGTTATAAAGTGTTATGAATGTGTTATAAACTGTTTAATCACCCTGGATAATGAATCTTTTGCAAGTTCAGGAGTTTCTGGTGCCCATTCTGATTGCAGTGTATGTTGACCAATTTTCACTCATGGTCTATCTTAATAAAAATGTAGATTTGTTTTAGTTTAAGTTTATGCTTTATATCTAAAAGCACGACATGATGATTGCATTAACACTGTAAGACAACAAAGAGCTGCCAATCCATCAACATGTAGGACAAGGGATGAAGAGGAGGATACATCATTATACTGCACTTATGTTTTAAGTACTGCTACCATTCAGCACTTAATCAGCAACTTTCAATGGGTGGCAGAAAAAGTTTAAAATCCAGCTTGCTGCTTGCTTTATCAAGAAGTTAAAAGGAACAGTTATAGTTCATTTCCATAGGTGAATAGCTGGCCTGACTAAGTAATTTTATCTTTCTTGAAGGTCTAGAATATGTATTCCCCGAGGATTAGTTGACTCTAGCACAGTGTTTATAAAACGTGTAAGAGGTTTTTCATAGAAAAAGAGCTTAAGGGTGTGAACTCTATGCGCTTTGCTGAAATTAAAAAAAATATATAATGAATCTAAGAGTAAAAATGAGTAGCTTTAAGATTATTTAAAAGAGAAAACAAAACAAAACTTATTGTTAAGCTCCTGCTGAATTTTTGCAGCAAAGTTAAAATGACTTCAAATGCATTTTTAATGTCATTATGATTTATATTTGTTTTGGGGATTTAGGGGATAGTGGAAACACATCTAAAAAAACACAGTAACCCACAGCAACCTAATTAGTATGCTTTAAATACTCTTTTGGGAATAAGGATGGAAAATTGAACACATTGTGAGTTATAATTCATTCTGCTTTATGGGAATAGATGCACTATACAGAAAAATGTGATGCTATTGTGTAACCCACATACTGTCAAAAAAAAAAAAAAAGCAAGACAATATGAGTTAAGATTATGATTCTACAGTTAATGTTTTACATGATCCTAGAAAAGCTGTATCAGAATAGTGTGATAGAAAGAATAGGAAATTTTATTTTTTCAGATGCTGTGACATAGTTTATATGACTTATTCTATCAGCTTTATTTTTGTTATTTGTAAAGTGATGATACTGCTATATACTTTACAGGGATTATTATGAGGACTAAGTAAAAATGTATAAAATGCCTAAGACAGTGTGTGTTATAGATTGAGTAAATGGTATTTTAAAAAATCCTCTTTTAATTTTTATTTTAAAATTGTGGGGTACAATCAGGGTTAGGTATACAAATATTCATCGTGCGGGTTCCCTTGTTGATGAGGTGTGCCCCTCTTCCCAAGGCAGATATCGACTATTGTCAGTCCCACCCCCTGCTACCTCCCCCCCGCCCGCCACAGTTTCCCACTCCAGTTTCTTTTTTTGAGTTGAGGTCTCACTCTGTCACCCAGGCTGGAGTGCAGTGGCATGATCATGGCTTACCACAGCTTTGACCTACTGGGCTCAGACAGTCCTGCCATCTCAGCCTCTCGAGAAATTGGGACTACAGGTGTGCACCAACACACCTGGCTAAATTTTTTATTTTTATTTTTTGTAGAGATGAGGTATCACTGTGTTGCCCAGACTGGTCTCAAACTCCTGGGCTCATGCAATCCTCTCACCTCAGCCTCCCAAAGTGCTGGGATTGCAGGCATGAGCCACTGCACCTGGCTGATTATTTCCTTTTAATTATTAATTTCAGAACAAGAAATTGGTAATAGCCAAATAAATCCTCTGGGGTTGAGCCATCTTTTCCCTTATGATAGAAACCATTTTTGGTCATGATATATTGGTTTTTAATGCGCACACTGAACCTATTTGCTAGTTTGATTTAGGATCTTTGTGTCTCTTCATGTTGGAGTGTGGTTTGTGTTTATACTTTCATAAAATGAGTTGCTTTAGCTTTCCATCTTTTCTGGGAGCTGACATGACAATGACCTATTCCCTGACAATTTAATAAAATTTGCATATAAGTTCATCTAGGTCTAGAGTCTTTATTAGGGTTACACCTAGTATTTATGTTCAGATATCTTCTATGGCTAGCCAAGTTTTCTACATCTCAAGCCAATTGTAGTAATTTGTATTTTCTAAGAAAATCTTTCATTTTCTTCTATTAGATGTACAAATTTAAGTTCCGCAAAATGTCCCTTTACAATTTTAAAGCTTTACTGCATCTGTAATTATGGTTACCTTTTCAGTTCAAATTTTTTTTGTGTCTTTCTTTTTCATGATCATATTTGTCTTTGTATATTTTCTTTCTTTCTTTTCTTTTTTTTTTTTGAGTCAGGGCCTCACTGTGTCGCCCAGGCTGGAGTGTAGTGGCATGCTCATGGCTCAAGCAGCCTCATTCTCTTAGGCTCAGGTGATCCTTCCTCCTCAGCTTCCTGAGTAGCTGGGACTCCAGCTGTGCACCACCATGTCTGGATTTTGTGTGTGTGTGTGTGTGTGTGTATGTGTATGTAAAGACAAAGTCTCACTATATTGCCCAGGCTGGTCTCAAGCTCCTGGGCTCAAGCAGTCCTCCTGCTCAGCCTCCCAAAGTGCTGAGATTACAGGTGTGAACCACTACAACTGGCCTATATTCTTTTTATACTGGGCCAACTTTTAATTAATTTTATTGTTTAAAAATTTTCTTAGATTTTTCTAATGGCTGCATTTTGTCTTAATTTTTCACTTTCCCTTTCCTAGGCTTATTTTTGTACATTAACATTCTTTTCTTTTTTTTTTTAAACCCTCTCTAATAAATGTGTATATTTTTTTAATGAATACTAATTTGGCCAGATCCCCTAGCTGTGATATCAGTGTTTTGGTCATTTCTAAAAATTTGTAATTTTCATTTCAAATCCTTTCTCAACCTAAATTCTTTAAAATCATGTTGAAAAATTTCCCAGACTTTTCAATTTTTGGTTTTTTTTACACTATCTTTGTAGCAGTCTGGGTCCATTCAGGAGATGGAAGCCACAAGGGAAGCTTCATGGAACGAATGATTGAGTGTAATAAGAGAGTGGCCATAAGATATGGAAACTCCAAATGGTATCGTGGGGCTGAGGAAGAGTACTCAAGCAAGGACAGACCTGCACAAGCTTCAGGGAAGGACAGACTTGTGAGGGAAGGTGCAGGTCAGCCCCCAGAGAGCAGAGAAGGTGGCTGAACCTTCTAGTTCAGGCCTGAGCTGGTCTGGAGTTGCTATGGTAACAATGTGCCTTGTCTAGAGAGCAGGCTGGGGAACAGCAACTGGGCCTGGAGTGGGCAGGAGCTCCAGCAGGGCAGAGGCTGTCAGAGGCTGGTAGGACCTGCGGAAGGATCCACCGCTCAGTTCATGGCCCTCCAGCCCCTACAGGCTACACTGGGTTTGTGGAGAAAGTTCAGCAGATGGCTGGCCTTGTGGGGCTCTGGTTTCTGAACTGAAAGGCTGCAAGACTGCAGAACTGGGTTCTGGGCCTGCAGCCTGAGCCAGGTAACTGCAGAAAGCCTTTCCTCCTGCTGTATCCCTCCATCGCCCTCTACTAAGAAAGCTTAGCATCCTGCTCCCTTTACAGCAGCAGTGCTCAAGGGAGTTCTACTGTTTATCCAGAGCATGTGTCACAAGATGCATTCAGGATCAGGAGGCAATAAATGCATAACTGACATGACCTTTTTGACATTAATTTCTCATTTTATTACATTGTATTCAGTGAGTGTAGCCAGTACAAACTCTCCTTTGTAGAATGTCAGATTTCTTTTGTGGCCTAATACTACCCAGGCAGTTTTGGTTAAAGCTCAGTATATCTTGTTTTGTTTTTAATTCTACTTTCTCCATTTGTTGAGTACTAAGTTCAAAATAAATCATGCTAATTGTTATTTAAATTTGTATATTCCTTCTTATTTTTGTCTAGTTAATTTGATTTCAGTTGAAGTCTCCCAATATAAGCATAGTTATTAATTTCACCTTTTATTATCATTATTTGCTTTGTTTATATCTTGAAGGTATGTTGTTAAGTTGATAAAGGTTCATGATGCTTTTGGTGAATCATTCCTTTTATTAATAGGAATTTTTGTTTTTGTTCCTTTGCATAATTTGTTGTTTACATTTTTTTTTTGTCTGACTAATAACACCATACCTGCTTTCTTCTTGTTAACATTTATCTGGTGTATCTTTTTGCATACTTTTAATTTTGGCAGTGTTGGTGTCATTTTGTCTTAGGTGTAATGATGCAAGAGACTAAGCAACTCATGGTTAAATTTTCTAAAATAATCTGAAAACCCATCTTTTCCAATAGATGGACAGAAAGAAAGTATAAAGAACACTGTATTAGTTTGCTAGGGCTGCCATAAAAAAATACCATGCACTTGGTGGCATTAATAGCAGAAATTCATTTTCTCATAGTTCAGGATGCTGGAAGTCCAAGCTCAAGGTGCCAGCAGGGTTGGTTTCCTCTGAGGCCTCTCTCCTGCGCTTGCGGATGGCTGCCCTCGATGCCTCTTCACACGGTCTTTCCTCTGTGCATGGTGTCTCTGTGTGTGTGTCTTCTTATAAGAACATCAGTCAGATTGGATTAGGGCCCACCCAGCAGCCTCATTTTAACCTAATCACTCCTTTAGAGGCCATTCCTCTTAATACACAGTCACGTTCTGAAGTACTGGAAGTTCGGGCTTCAACATATGAATTTGGGAGGAGACACAATTCAGCCCCAACAAGAAGAACGTGATTGAATTTTGTCAGGTTTTTATAGTCTAATCTGAAAATTGGGTGAATTGAGTCCAGTGATACACTGACACATGCAGATTACTTTTGACATTTTGGTTTGTTAATACTGTCTTCTTCTTGCTTTTATGTTGCCTCTTTTATACCTTTTACTGAGTGAAGTGAGTTTCCTGGGATTTTTTTTTCCTAAAATAGTTTAGAAATTATGTTTTCTGTTCCTCTTATAGAATAAGTCAAAGATAAACTTGTATTTTTGTATTAACATTTAGAGATCATGAATATATCTTCCTCCTTTACAAAATAAAAATACAAGCATACTCTAAGCATACTTTTACCACTGCCCCTACCCAGCCTTGTCATTCTTCCATGTTGACATAATTTCTGATTTTAGTTTCAGAAAGCTTAGATTATTGGAATATTTTACAGTCATCAGTTATTTAAGATTGGTAATGTTTCAATTTCCCTTTTTTTTCTCATCATTGCTCTTCTTGTATTTGTGTTTTCTTTTTCGTAATGGTATATTTTTTATGAATTCTTTTTCGATTTGCATGACTGAGAATGGCTACATCTTGATCTCTCTTATGAAGGATAGTTTGGCTGGATATAAATTCTGAACTAGTTGTTGTTGTTGTTAGAACTTTGGATTCATTTTCCCATTGTCTTCCTGCATTCTGTGTTGCTGATAACAAGTCTATCAGTCTCATGATCTGATTCTGCTTGTTTGTGTAGAATCCCCCTCACCACCACCTTTTGAAGCTTTTAGGATTTTTTCTTATCCTTGCTGTCCATAAAGTTCATCGTGATGTGTGCAGCAGCACTGTTGGCTGTCCTCTTAACATCCATTTTCCCTTCCTTCTTTCTTCCTTACTGACAACCCCAGTACCAAATGGGGCCTGGTCCTAGACTGGACGCACAGGAGGCAGATCTCCCAGCTGATCTTATTCCAGTACTCTACCTAATCACCTCTGACTGTTCCAGACCCTTCCTGCTTTGGAATCTGTCACCTTGAAGCCACCTTGGAGTTCCTCCCATTTTTCCTGGCAGTCCTCTTCTATGTCTGCCTTGATTTTATCCTTCTGTCTGATTTCATCTGCCTTTCCATTAAGTGTTTTATAGAGATTCTAGGCTACAAAAGTCATCCTTTTTAAAATCTAGCAGTTTTATGGCTACTTTAAAGTAGGCTAACCATTCATAGAAGGGATCCCTTAGGCCAGTAATTTTAAACTCTGAGGTGTTTCATACAAAGATAGATTCTCAGGCCCACCTCCCAGCATGTTCTGAAATAGTGTTGCAGTCACTGTCTTGGGTTTCTGTCTCTTCTGAGTCATTTTAAGAAAATGTAACTCTAGTTTATCTGGGAAGATGGGGAACTCCAGAAGGCTTGAGATAGATGGAGAAGACCTCCAAATTCATGCACAAAAGTCAATAAATGATACTACTTCAGTTTTATTTTGGTAAATTATGAGACCCATCCCCCAAATTATGCAGAAGGTGCTCCTGTAAATGCTCTAGTGAACTAGCGTTTGTGTATGGATGACAAGAATTTTGCATATACTTGAAGAGTCGTGGAGTCAGATGATAGGGACCTCTGGTCTGGTATAAGGAAGATCTGTTAGATCCATGATATATCTGAAGGAGGGCCCCTGTTCCTTAGTTAGCAGGTGTGAATGACAACCGAGCTTGGGATATCATAGCCCATCTTCACAGCACAGCAGCCTAGCATCTACCAGCCAGGCCACAACCTCCTCAGGGAGTGTTGAGGGCAGAGAACAGGCTGTGAGCAGGATGCTGTTACAAAGGTGGTGTGAACAGCATGATTCCATGTCCAGGGGGCATAGTTGTGTAGCAAAGGGACTCTCCTTAGAAGTGCCATCTAGAGGAAAAATGCCCAACTCTTGGCAGGATAGGAAGAGGGGACGCCTCCATGAGAAAAGAGACCTTGTCTTATTTGTCCCTGCATGTGGGGCTGGTGTGTGTCGAAGGAGCAGAGTAATATCTGTATAGTTGTGCTCGTTAATTTTTTGTATCAGTTTGGCTGGGCTATGGTGTCAGTTTGCTTGGTCAAATACCAGTCTAGATGTTGCTGGGAAGGTAGTTTTTGGATAAGATTAACATTTTAATGAGTAGACTTTGAGTAAAGTAGACTATCCTTCATTGTGTGGGTGGGCTTTGTCCAATATTTTGAAGGCATTAAAAGAGAAAGCTGAAGTCCCATGAGGAAGAAGGCATTCTACCTCCAGACAGCCATCAGACTCAAGATTGCAACATCAACTCCTGTCAGAATTTCCAGCCTGCTGTCCTACCTTACAGATTTCAGGCTGGCCAGCCTCCAGAATCATGTGAACCAATTACTTGAAATAAATGTCTTTCTGTACATCCGATTGGTTCTCCTTTTCTGGAGAATCCTGACTAATGCCACAGTTCTTTTATCTGGTAATCCATCTGGCTGTCTTACTAACTTCTTACTTGGAACAACTTCAAAGTCAAAGAGAGATCATTTATTATCTCGTAGACCCTCCATCCCTAAAAGCAGTACTGCACAGCCCTATGCCAAAATATACCACCTAGTTGGCAGCTCTGCCTGGTCCTGTTCAGTTCTCTGAGCTTCAGTTTCTACGGGTCTGCGATGCTCAGCACTTCCTCTCATTGGGTTCTATGCCTCTGAGATGGGTGCCTCCAAGACCAGATCCTGAGCTCTCTGAGGTCCGGGGCCCTTTCTTTGCAGTCAGTTCCACTTCTGTGGTGGGAATCACACAGAGGGTGGATGAGACATGCAGACAGGTCAGATAAACAGGCAGACACACTCGTTGGCTGGCCACAGCATGGGCAGTATGGACTCTGCCTGCTGCTGTGGCAAGATGGCTCTGTGGTAGGACCTGGCTTTTCCGAGTGCTGAGGAATGGAGCATCTCCCATCTTATTCCAAGCTGGGTCACTTGGGACTGGCCTCTCTGAGGCTGCATGGTGGACCCCAGCCCAACCTCTGAATCAGAATCAGCATATCAGCAAGGTGGCTGGTGACTTGTGCACATGCCACACACTGAGAAACTCTGCACTAAAACAGCTTTGGAAGGACGACGGTCTGGGAGCCAGGGCTTGACAAGCCCCACATTTGCTACCTGGCCCTCTCCTCTTTGACATCTTTCCTGCACCTGAACCTCTTCTGGATGTTCTCTTTCCATGGTTTATGTGATAAGACCCCTCTACCTGCATCAGGAATTATCCTATATATGTTCTTCACCAACTATATATGTCCCTGTCCCTTAAACCTATGTTTCTTTTTTTTTTCACCTTTAAATTTTTTATTTTAAAATTGTGGGGTACAAACTATGTTTCTAAATCTACGTTTTAACAACTATTCAGAGTTAGCCAAACTATAGGTTAGGGACACAGTCTTCCCCAAGACTGCCCTTACTTCTGACACCAGCTGCAAATTTATGGGCTCGCAGGACCACCTCCCCTTCTTACCAGTTAACTACAAATTCAGGGGCTCCCACCACCATTCTTAAGTTTGATAATTTGCTAGAATGACTCACAGAACTCAGAAAAGCACCATTACTTAACAATGAACAGTTTTATTATAGCAAAAAGATACAACCCAGAGCCAGACAAAAGAAAAGGCATGTAGGGTGAAGTCTGGGAGGGCTCCAAATGTGACACTTCCATTGCCCTCACAGAAGTGTTATTCTCTCAGCATCAAAGTGTGATGATAATCAAAAGGAGTGCCAACAAAGGATGCACACCTGTGCTTCAGTGTCCAAAGTGGTTTTTTGGCGGAGGGGGGAGGAATCATTATGTAGGGATGATAAACAATGAATTGAATCAGTGGATTGCATGGTTGAGCTCAATATCTAGCCTCCCCAGAGGTCAGGCTGATAGCACACAGCTCTGTCTCAAAGTCCCAACCCTCTAATAACTTGATTGGTCTGTGGTATGACCAGCCCCATTATGTTTATTAACATAAACACCAGGAATAGCAAGGATACTCCTATCACGTGGAAACTCCAAGGATATAGAGGCTCCTTCCCAAGAACCAGAGACACAGGCCAACCAAGTTCTTTATTATACACTGACTGATTGCTGTCATTTACTGGTTAACAAGGTGCGGGCCTGGGTCTCCTTTAGATTTCAGGCAAGACACAACCTCTTGAATGAAGACTCATGGAGGTGAAGTATTAAGAAGGATGTGTGCATGCTGTTTACTTTGAAGAGCACAGCTTAGAACTCATGTCAGTCTTACAGGCTTCCCTCTGGGGCCTGGAGCTGTGAAGTCCAGATTTGGAATAATGAGGTGTCACCGTGGATCAGGTGGACTCTGACTAGCCTGTGCATCTGAATCCCCTGGAGAGCTTGTTAACACACAGATTTCGGGGTTCTGCCCCTGAGTTTCAGTTGGTCTGGGGCAGGGCCCAAGAGTTGCCATTTCTGACAAGTTCCCAGGTGATCCTGATGTGACTGGTCTAGGGACCACAATCCAGGAACCATTGAAATGTCCCTCTGCGGTATTTTAACTTTGGATTCTTGGCTGTAGTTTTTACATTATAATGACAGAATGGAAGGCTTGGCAGGAACAGAGATCACTTTCACACACAGGCTTCCTGCTCTGGTGCCTTGCCTGGAGCCTCTGCCCAAGTGGCCAGCTGGCATTTGGGCCTGGGATCTCATGACCTGGTTGGCAGTTGGTGAGCAGGTGCAGACAGTTCCTGAGGGGTCAGGTGTTCTCTGGAGAGGGGTGTCAGTAAACCTTGGTTTTGGAGCCCCTGACTTCCAGGAGGATGCCTGACATCCATCCTGGTTCTGCAGCATATTATGAAGCCATGGCTGCCTCAGCTTGGATTGCTAGGCCTCATCACCTAGGGCCACTGCCCTTCCCTCAATCTGGTGGGGACCCACGAGCCAGGCAGGCAGCAGTGTGAGGGCCTACCAAGGGAAAAGCAAACATGAAACAGTTGCAACTGAGGGTTCATTAGAATAAATTAGCAAGTAGGCCAGGCTGAATGGCTTATACCTGTAAACCTTCACTTTGGGAGGCTGAGGTAGGAGGATCACTTGAGGCCAGGAGTTCAGGACCAGCCTGGGCAATCATTCAGCATCCGCTGGGCATATGCTGAAATGCATACCTCACCCCAGACCTGATGAATCAGAAGCCCTGGGGGTGGGGCCCACCTCCTCAGGTGAGAGGGAGATATGGGGGTGCACAGCAGGTCAGAGAAAGCCTGAGGGGACAGGAGCTGGGTCTGAAGATGGACACCCAAGGGTGCCAGCTATCACCATGGAGCCCCCAGACCTGGGGAAGCTCTGGGGACTTCTCCAGTTGCAAGCCAAGGCCCAGAAGCTCCACCTCACCTGGCCCTGCCTCTGGGTTAGGTGAGGGACCCTCTCACCTGGCCCTCCCTCTGGGTTAGGTGAGGGGCTCCAGGAGGCTGAAAAAGTGCCAGGGTTCATTGCCAGATGCTGCCCTGCCCCTCTTCCTGTGTCCTGCAGGGGGAGCCCTCATCCCTACGCGTCCCTCTCACCTACCAGCCACACCTGGCTGCCCTGCCTTGGCCTCACTGCCTCATGGCCAGGATATTGGCTGATTTTTGTTGTTGTTGATGTTGTTTGTTTGTTTTTTATTTTATTTTTATTTTTTTGAGTTGGAGTCTCACTCTGTCACCCAGACTGGAGTGCAGTGACTGCTCCCGGCCACTGCAGCCTCGACCTGCCAGCCTTCCAAGTAGCTGGAACTACAGGCGTGCGTTACCATGCCCGGCTGATTTTTTATTTATTGTAGAGATGAGGGCTCGCCAAGTTGCCCAGGCGGGTCTCGAACCCGCGGGCTCAGGCAGTCCACTCACCTCAGCCTCCCAAGGTGTGGGATTACAGGCTGAGCCACAGAGCCCGGCTCTGCTTTTTATTTTAAAGACGTGGGATACAATTCAGGGTTAGGTATACAAATGTTCGTTATGCAGGTACCCTTGTTGATGAGGTGTGCCTCCCCCCATTTTTTATTTTGTCTTGAAAAACCAGTTAAGGCCCTTTTTTGAAAGTACCTACAGTCTCGCTCCTCACTAGGCTTTTCTGGGGGAAGAAAATGTATTTAGGAGACTTCCCTCTCCCCAACCCTCCCACCCCCAACATCTCCTGCATTTGGAGGTCCAATCGTCTGCATTGGGGAAGTGGGTGTATCAGCAAAAATACTCAGTCGGATGACTCACCAGCAGCCACAAGGGTACATAGCCAGGAGGGAAGACAGAGCTGCTGGGCCAGGGGGCATTGGGGAACAGGTAGAGTGTGGGGTGGGGCTGCCTCTTTCCCAGCAAGTGGCGTGGAGCCTTCCTACTGGTGCTGGGAAACTGTATGTGGGGGTTCAGGGGGCAGAGACCACAAGTGGCATCCAAAGGAGGGGTGGTTGGAGGCCCAGCAGGTGCTGACTGCCACACTTCTTTTGCCACATCCCCACATGCCCTGAAGTGCCCTGCTCCCCACAGTGGAGCATTTGTTTGAAAGTTACACATAAATAAAGTTAAATCATTTAAAATAGGCCAGGAGAACCTGGCTACTTAAAGACATCCTTTGGGAGATCTTTTATTCAGAAGAGCATCATTTGACAAAGTGATTATCTTGTAATTTATTCATTTGAGGAGTTTAATTTCAGCATTTTGAATTTCATTTATACTTTTTAGAAGCTGTCATTGAACCCCTTTTGCTAGGCACTGGAACACACCTAAATATGAGACCCAGTCCATTCACCATCATTTATGGACTGGGTGGGTGTGTAGACACCATGTATAGAAAATTAAAGAATGTTCCAGAGACCAGGCAGACAGCCTGGGGTGAGGTGCTGGAAGGCTGATGTGAATCTTGTGTGAGACCACAGGTCAGCCATCACCATAGGTGACGGGCTTGTTGGGACTGGGGTGGGTGCTGCTGGGCCGTGCCAGAGAGGAGAGTCTCTATGTGTTTCTTGTGGGTGAGGGCCTGAAGCACAGAGAGAGGCAGCCAGAGTTTAATGGGGGCTGGGAAGAAGTCAGTGCCAGAGTGACTGGGGCCCTTGATTGTCCTTGTTAGAGGGTATCTTAGTTCATTTTATGCAACTGCAACAGAATACCACAGGCCAGGTAATTTGTAAAGAAAAGGAGTTTATGTGTCTCATAGTTCTGGAGGCTAGTAAGTCCAAAAGCATGGCACTGGCATCTGCTGAGGCCCTTCTAGCAGCATCATAACATGGACAGAAGCATCACATGTGAGAGCATGAGACAGAAACAAGATGAAGGCTAAACTTCCCCTTTATCAGGAGCCCACTCCCTCAATATGACGTTAATTCATTTGTGGGGGTGGACCCCCCATTGGCCTAATCACCTCTTAATACTATTAAAATGGAAATTAAATTTTGACAAGAGTTTTGGCAGGGACATGCACACCATAGCAGAGAGACTGCCTTCCTCATGTATCCTGGCATCTTACGCCCTGGGCCCAGACCACTCTCTGGCTGGCACCTCTGGTTGAGGCTCAGGACTTCATGTGCTCCAACCAGGGCAGCTGGCCCTTTGATTGTGGGATCTGTGCTTTAACAACAACCTCTGGAATAGGGGCCTGAAGGGACACACACACACTGCCCTTCTTGGCTCCTTCCTATCGTGTGCATATTTTAGAAGGATCTTGAGACAGTTTTCTATTTTTGATCAAGATAGGGGATTAAGGCTAGGAGGTATGTTGCCTTAAAAGTGTCATTTACACATGGATTTTTATTTCAGCTGCATGTCAGGGTGTCAAGATAAGGGAGAGTCGTGTGTGTGTGTGTGTGTGTGTGTGTGTGTGTGTTTATCAGGGCTGGTGCTGAGGAGTGGCTTTGCTTTCCTAAGGCCTAACAAGATGACTACTGTAAGGAACCAGGGTTAGACAGGGCCCTTGAGCTTTTGTGTGTTATTAAAGAAGGTGGCATCTTATTACATGTACCAAAGACCTCAGATACCTGAGGGGCAGGTGGTGCAGGAGAGGCTTTCAACCCTCAGAAACATGAAGCTCCTCTCTTTACTCAGCACGTTCTTAGTCTCTAGCCCACAGGTTCCCACAGGGTCTATCGGGAAGAGCCATAGACCCTTCATATATCCTTCATTATATCCAATTCCATGGTTCTCAACTCTGGTCACGTGTCAGTCACTAGGAGTGTTCAAAATACTAATGCTGTGGCCCCACCCAGAAATTCTGACCTCATGGGGTCTGGGACAAGATTCACAAATTGATATTTTTCAAAACTGCCCAGGTTGATTCTAACACACAACTGGTTTAAGACCCTAGGACAAGAAGTCAGTTTTCTTGTAACATGACATTCCATGCTGATGTTATGCTGATGGCATCGGGCTGAGCCCAGCATTGACTGTCAGTTATGCATGTTTGATGAATTGAATGAAATAGAAATACATAGGTTTTAACTTAATGTACCTTTCAAAATCTATAAACAGATCAATGGAAAATATACGGTGCTGGCCAAGATGGATTAAGCCCACCAGAGCCCATTTCATTTACTGACTGGAACTGAAAACTCTGGACAGAATGAAAATCAACCCCATTGGGAGTGGGATTAAGGCTTGAATGCCCAGGACATTGGAATTGAGTTTTCTGTGGTTGGATTTTTTTCCCCTCCTTTGATCTGGGTGCTGGCTGATTTGGGCACTTACAGCAAAAACTCTGTGAGAAACCTGTCTTTCTGGACACTGGATTGACAAAAAGGGACCCTGTAAGCTGAAAAGTAGGAGGAATCTCTGTTTTGTTTTTGTCTTTTCTTCACTCCTGGCCCTGCCTGGAGGCCAGACCCAGAGCAGTAGCACCTAAAATCCCAGGAGAAAGCCCAACTCTTTGGATAGGGGAACATTTATTGTGTAAAGATTGTGGGGTGTCCCCATTTTTAATCTTTCTTATGCTGCTTTCCTCCCAACAGGGGCTCTAGTTGCAGTGTGGTAGGTTAAAACTCTGTGTGAGTGCCACCTTTATGGCCAAAGGAACCAGGAAAAGGGGTCTCTGGTGGAAGGAGAATATAGAGGAAATCTTGGAGGGGAAGGTCTGGAAAAGGGGAGCCCCTGTTTGTGTGTCTGAAACAACTCAAGGCTTGGGACACACCCAAAGAACACAGCAAAGGCTTTGAAACTAAACTGTAATGTACACCACGGCCCAAGTCCCAAACTTAACCCCTGAATGGTTCATGCAAGCAGTAGACCCAAATAGCACAGCAAAAGTTTGTGAACCTGAATTCACATTAGAACTACCTCCACATTAGAACCACCTCCTAAAGAAAGTTAGACAGAGCTTGTGGTCTGAACCTAAATGAACTGATTGCATGATGCAACAAACAAATGAAAATCAACATTCTTTAGGGTTTCTAAACATAAATATTAAGGATGTCTAAGATGCAATCCAAAATTATTTGGGATACAAAGAAGCAAGAAAATCTGACCAGTTCTCCAATCACTCAATTTAAAAATGTTTTAAAAATATGACCAATTTTCAAGGGAAAAGACAATCAACAAATGCCAACCCTGAGATGGCCTATATGTTAGAATTATCAAAGACTTTAAAGTGACTGTGACAACCATGCCCCATGAGGTAAAAGGTAGGCACTCTTGAAATGAATGGAAATACGGACATTATCAGCAGAGAAATATATACTATAAAAAATAAAAAAGGAGCAATTTTAGAAATGAAAAATATATCTGAGGTAAAAATTCTACTGGTTGAACTCAAAAGCAAAATGTATATGACAGAGGAAAGAATCAATTAACTCTAAGTAGATCAATATAAATTATCCTGAGTAACAGAAAAAAACAGTTTTAGGAAATGAGCAGAGCCTTGGGGACTTTTAGAACAATAGCAAAAGCTCTAACGTTTCTATCATTGGAATTCCTGAATGAAAGGAGAAGGACCTTGTTGCATTAAAAATATTTGAAGAGGCCAGGCACGGTGGCTCAAGCCTGTAATCCCAGCACTTTGGGAGGCTGAGGCAAGAGGATTGCCTGAGCCCAGGAGTTCGAGACCAGCCTGGGCAACTTGGTGAGACCTTATCCCTACAATAAATCAAAAAATTAGCCGGGCATGGTAGAGTGCACCTGTGGTTCCGGCTACTTGGAAGGCTGAGGCAGAAGGATCGCCAGAGCCCAGCAAGTCGATGTTGAGGTGGCCGTGAGGGTGTCACTGCACTCTAGCCTGGGCGACAGAGTGAAATTCCAACTCAAAAAAAAAAAAAAAAATTGAAGAAATAAGCCAGGTTTGGTGGCTCTTGCCTATAATTCCAGCACTTTGGAAGGCCAAGGCAGGAGGTTTGCTTGAGTACAGGAGTTTGAGGCCAGTCTGGGCAATATAGCAATACCCTGTCTCTAAAAATGAAAGGTACACGGGTTGTAAAGAAATAAATAAAACCAACGATATTTTCAGACCGTCTCATTGTCTGCAAAATCCCATGGCATCTACAAGAAGCTCCTAGGACTGAGTGAATTTAGCAAGGTCAATATACAGCAATCAGTTATATTTCTATCCTGTATCAATAAGCAATTGCAAAAAAAAGTAATGTTTGCAATAGCATCTTTAAAAAGAGAGAAATACATATATATAAGAAATTGTACAAGATCCGTATACTGGAAACTACACAGTACTGATGAGAGAAATCAAAGACCTAAACAAATGGAAAGATATATTTATGCATTGCAAGGTTCAGTATAGTTAAGTTGACATATAGAGTCAATGAAATCCCAGTCAAATTCCCAGCAGAATTTTAAATATATATATCAGCAAGCTAATTCTAAAATTTATATAGAAAGACAAGAGAATTTGAATAGCAGAAACAGTGATTAGATCCAAGGAGAAAAAACATTTCTGATTACATACAGGAGAATTTCCCCAAAGATTAAACAACAAGGAAACGCTTAACTTTGAGCAATGTACACTTGATCCTCATGAACTGTGTTAGTTTGCCAGGGCTGCCATAACAAAGTCCACAAACTGGGAGCATGAACAACAGAAATTTATGGTCTGAACGCTGGAGACTATATGTCCCAGATCAAGGTGTCAGTAGAATTGGTTTCTTCTGAGGGCTGTTAGGGAAAATCTGTTCCATGCCACTCCCTTAGCTTCTGATAGTTTGCTGACATTCTCTGATGTCTCCTTGCCTTTGGATCCCTGTCTTCATCTTCACATGGTGTTCCCCGTTTGCATGACTGTCTCCAAAATTTCCCTCTTTAAAGAAAACCAGTTGTATTGGATTAGGATCCACCCAAATGACTTTATCTTAACTAATTATATCCGCAGTAACCTGTTTCTAAACTAGGACATCCCGAGGTACAGTAAATCTCCTACATACAAACCTTCAAGTTGCAAACTTTCAGAGATGGGAACATGCATTCACATGTCCAATCACGTAAGTTAGTTCACGTTTCTAGCATACATTGTTACATGTGTGCATCCTCTTCAAATGGTTGTGCTTTTTTCTACTTTACTATAGTATCTTTACTAAAGTATCTTTGTTTCAAGTCCAGGATATCCAAAAGCAAGTGTAAAAACTGTAAGATTTAAAATGTTTTCTTTATTTTTTGTGTTTTTTAATGTATTATTTGTGTGAAAAGTATTATAAACCTATTACAATACAGTACTATGTAGCTGACTGGGTACCTAGGCTAACTGTTGGACGTATGCATGAACAAATTGGATTTATGAACACATTCTCAGAATGGAACTCATTCGTATGTCGGGGACTCACTGTACTGAGGATTAGGGCTTTCACATGTGAATTTTGAGGGGACACAATTTAGCTCATAACACTGATATGGTTTATTTTAATCTGCCCATAGATGCTTGCACTTGAAAGTGACTTGAAAATGTGAAAAATCATAGGATAGATAGCCAGCAAAAACAAATCCTCTTCCCTCTAGTCTTGTGGCTGCTTCTCTGGGGGTGACAGATTTCTGTATCTTTGAGGATGGATCTGGTGAATGTACCTCTTAGCAATGTACCTCTTAGCACAAGGTCTTGGTGGCTGCAGAAGTTGTGCTCCTTTCTCAAGCATGTAGAGCAAGAGGTCAGTGCTGGTAATGTTTTGTTTTGGTCCCCTAAAGGCATGCAGGAACAAGTATGTCACACAGAGATAGACTTTGGTAAGTCATCACTGTTTCCAAAAGTTCTCATGGGAGAAAATTAACTTCTTACAGTTAGGGGTAACCAAAAATAATAGCAAATATCTGCTGTCCCAGATGTATACATGGTTACCCTGTTCTTGTCCATTGTGGCATTAGTGCTGGTTTCACATGTAGATGGCATTGTGGGATGTTGCAGACACCAGCTCCTGGAGACTGGCTATTAATGATGAAGAGCTGACAGCAGTTTAGGATTATGGTTAAGGGCCAGATCATTCCTCTTTTGCTCACTGAGGTGAGGGTGTGGTGGGGCAGATGTCCCAGCATGGTGAAAGCCCAGAAGGAAAATTTAGTCCCACCCCCACCCCCACCCAGGCCTCTTGCAAGGCGTTGCTGAGACCTATATCCCTTCCCCTGCAGAAATGTCCCGTGACAGGCGTGGCTGCCCAAGGCTCTGTGAGGTTTGTCTTTTTACATATCATTAGTTTGTAGAAATGCCGTAACCAGAAATGAAGAAAGAAAGGGGAAAAATACCCTTGTCCCATCATTCACAGGCAATCCTTGCTAATATTTTAATGTATTTCTCCACAGTTTATTCTACGTTTATTTGGTTGTGAATAAACTATAACAATGCATTTTATATGATAACTGCTTTGTAAATATTTCAGCCATCCCCTAATTATATTGTGGAGGAACTCACATTGATTTAACTAGGACCCTGTTGTGGAAGGTTTAATGTGTGCTCAACCTGCCATTTTTCGAAGAGGAGCACGTTCCTCTGTGACCCTGAGCTGGGTTATAGGGCCTTGCTTGACAGTGTTGGGCATCGGCATGGTTTTCAGAAGATTAATTTATTAACATCTCTCTAGAGCTTTTGGCCGCCTGTGATCTTAAAGCGAAATACTCATTCAGTGACTTTTATCTGGAATGTTGGAGCTGATTATACAAGTGTACTCCAGGACTGCTTAAACCCAAATTGTGTGTAGTCAAAGCAACTAAATGCTATTTGAAAGGAACAAAAGAATATTATCTTTACAGCATGTGAGACCAAACTGGGGGACAAGATTGGTGTCAGCAACCGTTTGGCTGAGTCCATATCTCATTTGTATGATACGACTTCACCCAGCCGGTATTGTGGTCATTGAATAGCTATTTTTCATCTTGGTCTGCTATATTAGCAGCTCTTCTGAGCGCCGGCTAATGCTATTTTCCCATGCAGAAGAAAAACGTGGTTCAGCGTAAGGACACAGGAGCTCTTTATTGTTGACAATGAGCCTTTATTTCCCACATCTCATTAGGATGTTTTGGGAGGCCAGTGCTGAGCACAGTGTCGGGGCTGCATTTTCGATTGATTTATGTGCCGGTATAGAATTAATTGAGTCTGGACACAGGGCCTCATTTTCTTGGACACGTAGCAGGTAATCGTGTTTCTCCTGTACATTTGAATTGCTCTCCAGATGGTCTGTTGTGAAGGATTTATCTTTAATATGATTGATCAGAAGCAAACAACCTCAGTATGTTTGCATACACGCTCTGCAGTGCAGAGTCGCCAGCCCCCACCATAGGGATGGTTAACTCTCTGCTGGACACATTCCTCCTGGGCTCATTGAGGACCTGGACCTTGGTCTGTCACCATATGCAGCAAAGAAAGTTTTAAAGACTCTGGAAGGTGAAAAAAGGCCTGTAGTGTATCCTTAGAGAAACATCACAGCATTATTTTTTATTTAAAACCAGGACATAATCCTGGTTTAGGAGGGGAATAGTTAGAGTCTTAGACAGCTCAGGCTGCTGTAACAAAAACGTCATAGATTGGGTGGCTCAAATAGCAGACATTTATCTCTCACAGTTCTGGAGGGAGTCCAAGATCAAGGTGCTGGCAGATTGGGTATCTGGTGAGGGTCAGCCATCTTCTTGCTGTGTCCTCACCTGATAGAAAGGGCAAGGCAGCTCTCTGGGTCTCTTTTAAAAGGGTACTAATCCCACTCATGAGGGCTCCACCTTCATGACCTAACCAATTCCCAAAGACCCTACCTCCTAATGCTGTCATGGGGTGTAGGATTTCAACATATGAATTTTGGAAGACACGAGTGTTCAATCTAGTGGTCAAATTATGTCTGTTCAGCTAGGAAATACAGTGTAGCCATTAAAATGATGTCTATGGAGGGTTTTTATTGCTTATCATACTATGTTAAAAGAAAAGAGAACATGATTTTGTGTTTACAGTAAGTTCTCAGCTATATAAAAGACATGCTCAGAAAAAAAGCTGGAAAGAAATATGCTACAAAACTCACAGTGGCTATCTATGGTGGAACAGCTTTGAGTGGGAATCCATTCCTCCCTGTGTTTCCTGTTAAAAATATACAGCAAAACAGATCGTAATCCTCATTGCTGGGAGTA
Source organism: Tarsius wallacei (assembly GCA_963574415.1). Lineage (NCBI taxonomy): Eukaryota > Metazoa > Chordata > Mammalia > Primates > Tarsiidae > Tarsius > Tarsius wallacei. Next base: position 23,274 of record CAUYQG010273138.1, read on the forward strand.
TAAAATTGGCCCACATCAGTTTAGCAAATGATGTCTAGCTTAGTCGTGTCTCCAGCTCTTTCCCACTCTCCTACAGGGCAGCTATCCCCACATGACCATCGAACCCCCAGAAGGAGTATGCAGGCGAAGTCATTGCAGATCTTTTCCCCAGAGGTTGCCTGTGAGAGCCTGGCAGCCTGGGCAGGTGGGATTTGGCCCCTATGTGGAACCTTCCTTCAGGCACTCAAGGGCTTTCTGAAAAAGTTGATTATAAATTGAGGTGTATAAACAGAATCCTTTCTCATCAGGCTGCAGATTGCTTCCATGTGAAAGGCAATGCCTCACTTCCTTGCAGGAGTACACTTTGAACTGAATTAGATGTTATAAATCCAGCAGAACTGTTTCTTTTAAAGAACCACTTCATTCGACTAGTCCTTGCCCATCTTTTCTTTTCACCTCCTCTTGGCCACACCCCACCTTTCTGATCTCGGTATCATCTGCTGTTCTCTGAATAGCCCTGTCTTGCCAGGCCACCCACCTTCACCCCTCCTTAAAGAATCAATGAGAGCTGTCTTCCCTCCCCGCTGCTGGGAATATGGGAAGAAGACTTGGAATGTGGCCAGCGTGGTGTTTAGGGAATGGCCTTGTACTTGTTGGCAAAGAGATCAAACCCATTCCGTGGGCAGTGGGGAGTCACCAGAGACCCGCAAACATCTATTCAAGTGCGGTCTCTGGGCTTTCTACATCAGAGCCGCTTGCCGCTCTAGGGCCAGCCTCTGGCCTGCCCACTCGGAATCTTGGGCCATGAGTCTGCACACTCCCCAGGTGGACCTTGTGTCCAGCAAAGTGAGTGAATCATTGTGCTGGGGGAGTAACTTGTGACTTTCCACAAGGTCCTTGGACCTCTCCCCTTTTGGCAGACCCACCCATATCCCATTGCAGAGATGTACTTTGCATACACAGCCAGGTTCAGTGTCACCTGGCCGCAGCCAGTCCCATCCCCCTGTGTTAGCAGAGTTCTCTGTTTCCCATCTAAAACATACATCTAGCTAGGTGTCCTCTCCCTTAACATTTCGTTCAAAACTTTCCCTACTTCCCTGTATGTAGTGTTTATGGAGTCTATGCCTGTATGGGTTACTCTCCTGTTTAACCCACTTTAAGCTCTGCAGGCAGGTGCTGTCATTTCCAATTTCCCAAGGGGAAAAGGCCATCCCTCCATAAAATATCTTGCCCAAGGCCTCACAGTAAACAAAGGTCTGAATTGAAATGAGGACCTTCAGTCTTCATCTTTAACAGAAGGGCTGTTTCTCTTATGTGATATATCACAAGTGCCCCAGAAGGTTAAATGTGATTCTGCAGAGTCTTTGAAGATGTGTCACCTTCCTGAGCAGTTGCCGGGTGTCCTTTACCCTTTTTATTCACAAGAAAGGGGACTGGATCAGAAGGTCTGTGGTGTCAAACTCTAGAAAAGAGCTGTCTTTAGCCGCCACCAGCATTGTAGTCAATGGTGAAAACACAGGATCATTAACAGGGCTCAGTGGAGCCACATTGCAGCCCAAGGCAAAAGGAAGAGTCAATTATGCCAATCTTATCTTTATTTGAAATTTTGATATTTTGTTCATCATGGATTTTTTTTGTATTTATTTTGATATTTAAAGCATCACATGAAAATATTTATTTTGATTCCCGAGTTTTTTGGTGCATCACGTATCTCCCCTTGGTTACTTTACTGCTGAAGTAAAAAACATTTTCATGAGGAATAAGCCAAGGATGCCTCTGAGCGCCACTCTTTTTATTTTTTTTAAGCTGGAGTCTCACTCCATTGCCCAGGCTGGAGTGTAGTGGCACACTCATGGCCACCCCAGCATTGACCTGCTGGGCTTTGGTGATCCTTCTGCCTCAGCCTTCCAAGTAGCTGGAACTACAGGTACACACTACCATGCCCGGCTAATTTTTGATTTATTGTAGATACAAGGTCTCACCAAGATGCCTAGGCTGGTCTTGAACCTGTGGGCTCAGGCAATCCACTCACCTCCGCCTTCCAAAGTGCTGGGATTACAGGCTGAGCCACCAAGCCTGGCCTTAGCACCACTCTTAACTGTACAGGGAAGTGCAGGGCAGGGTAGGCAGACATCTGATGCTGGAAAAGAGAAACAAAATGGTGACATTTGAAGGTGATGTAATTTACCTAGAGAAATGACATTATCAACCAAAACCATTTGGATTTAAAAATTGTTTAGTAAAACATAGCTTTATAATATCCACGTCGTTTTTCTTTTTCTTTTTCTTTTTTTTAGTTATTTTTCCTATATGCCAACAATAACCAGCTAAATAAATAATGGGACAAAAAATCTATTCACAACAGCCACAAAAATAATATATCTAAGAATAGACTTAATATGAAATGTAAACAGCTATGAAGAAAATAACAAAGCTGTTGAGAGACACTTAACAATTGAATAAATAGGGAGATGTATCTTGGGTGAAATTCGGTATAAAGACCCAATACTGTAAGTATGAAAAATTTCCCTAATTTATAACGTGAGGCTACCCAAGCCAAAATTTCAGTGGAAAATTGGGAGTATTTGGACCCAATAACTCCTAAGTTCATTTGGGAGAATAAACTTGAAAAAGCTGAGGAAGATCTAAAAATAATAATAATGAAGGAGAACGTGCCTTATGTAGTGTTAAAATATACTATAAAGTCATAGTGATTAAAATGGTGTGTTTCTGTTGCTGGACAGATAGAAATGGTATAGACTAGAAGGTCTAGAAACAGACCTAAGTTTATGTAAGAATTTCATGCATGACATGTGGATTGATCATCCATCCCAATTTGTTGGGGATTGAGGGGTTTCCAGGGACATGGGACTTTCAGTTAAAACTGAGAAGGTTGGTCACCCTAAGGCATGAGAAAAAAAATAGTCTATTATCTTCTTATATAGCAAAGGGTATTAGGATACCTGAGTAAAGTAGTGGTGCCCAAACTTTACTGTACATTGGAATCATCTGGGGAATCTTGATAACTACTGACGCATGGCTCCTACCTGAGACACTCCAGGTTCATGGGTATCAGGTATGACTTGGGCATCAAGAGTTTTAATGGGTAACAAAGTTTGAAAATTGCTGAGCTAACTATTTGGGGGAAAACTAAGCTGTTCTATATCTTATATGTGTATACTTTTCCAATGAGTTAAATATTTAAATGCAAAGAATAAAGAATGCCACATGGTGACCAGATTTGCCTGCCTCATGGGAAGATGTTTGGCCCCTCCCACAAGAAGTCTAGAATCCCTGCAGCTAAGGGTGGGTGCGGCACACAGACTGAGGGAGTTTCAGGGGATCACCTCTTTTCTGTGACTCCAGAGGGGCAGACATTTTTTTCTGGAAGCAAGCAGAGCTAGCTGAGGATAGCCCATCTCTGTCCATACCTAAAAAATAGAGGCACCTTCTCACATGTCAACAATGAAGTCCCAGATGGTCAAGCTAACTGCTGCCAGCTCACCAGGAAATCACTCCCACTGTATCTAATCCTGCCCCGTTATCCACCACTCACTAAGAGACATGCACTGGTGTCACAGGGGCCCTTTGTCATCAGCAGGAGCAAAGTCAGGTCACATGCTCCATCTCACTGAAAACTGAATTCATGTTTTGGAAGGTCAAATGGAGGAGCTAGTTGATACCACACAGAAAAAGTATGATGAAATGGGTGCTGTGAGTATAAAGTTAAGTGATTTGGAGGACAAATCTCAGAGCTATTCCAGAAGGAGAAAGAGGTCATGAGGGAGAGAAATAGCAGGAAGCTTCTGGTAGCTAAAGTAAGATGTGGGACTTTATATGGAAAGAGCACACCAAATGAATCCCACATAAAATTAATGAAGAAAGACCTTCATCCAGACATATCCTGATGAAATTTCTGAACTCTAAAAGTGTCTATAAGCTTCCAGACAGATGGAATCGATTTTTATACCAAGGTAAAACAAATCAGCTTAGTACTAAATTGCATATCTATAAGCTAAGAAAATGGCAAAACAGTGTTAACAGACTATTGCAAATAAGGATGCAATCCAAGAATCTTATACCCAGCAAAGGTGTCATTCTGTGTGAGACAAGAGCCATTTTATAGACACAGGATTACTACCTATCTGAACAAAATGACTTTAACAATGACTCTAATAAAATAAAAGTGAAAACAACAAATACTTCAAGAGAAAGAAATACAAAAGGTATAGGAAGCAGTGGTGAGTGATGAATTGTGTAATAATAGTACAAATTATATGGTTGCTGGTAGTGCTATATACCTGGAATAAATTATTTTGAATGATAAATAAATAATTTGAAGGCTTAGAGAGAGGACAGGAAACACTGGTGGAAAATAAAATTCTGGTTCTGTTTTAATTCCCCTACGATATCTTCAGTGTTTTAGTTTTTAAATATTTGGATATTGTCTTAATAGGATTGGAGAATGTTTCATGTTACTGTAATATGTGTATTTTCATCCTTACATCTTACGTTGGCCTAGAGGCTGTTTTACATAGGTGTGGGTATATCTATGTGCATATTATAAATTTTATCCTTCAAGTGACAGAGAATTTGAAGTTCAGATAGTAGGAGGTACTGGGTACTTTCGTTTCTTCTCTAGCAAGAATGTGAATCCCTACAGTATGCATGGCTTGGTGTCAGGGCCTGGGGAAAAAGAGGGATGCTGTAGAGATGGTGCCACTCCTCAGGGAGTAAGAGCTGTGCGCTCACATGCCGGTAACTGATGGCACCATCTACTCTCTGCCATCCTGGCAGTCAAGACGTGAAAATCTGGTTGCTTTTAGCCATTGCATTTAGCACATACTTCTGAGGGCCCATTTTGGGGGATGCCGTTCCTTGAACAACCACAGCTGTGTCCAGAAGAGTTGTGGTTGTTAAGTTCCTCATAACACTTTTTCAGCTTGACCCTTCGGTTGGCTAGCCCCTGTGTATATACGAGACATCTGGTGTAAAATCGTGTATTTTCTCTGATGCAGCTCAGTGTTCTTGATGTGTCCTCTGGGCTACCAATGTTTTAATGAATGCTGACCCCCTTGTTCTCTTCCTGGGAACGGCTCTTTGGGATCGTCCTGCCAGTTTCGGGGTTTAGGGATCTCAGTGACAATTTTCCTGATGTGGGACAGCTTTGTAGTCTGCAGACCATTCTGGGGAAGCGCTGTGAATCGCTCAGCATCCTAGTAATGCTACCAGGATGCAGTCATTTGCGAGCCCCAGGTGGACGGCAGAGTAAACGCAGCTTCTTTAGATGGTGAGCTTCCTTGGAGTGAATTCACGCACTGGAAGCATGTGGCTCCATCGGTAATTTTGCTCACATTCTGTGTGTCCGGACTGGATGAGGCAATTATCTCCTTCTCAGTTCTTCTGGAAATATTCATAATGCTGTGACTCTGACCATCTGGTAAAAACAATCTCATAACAAGATGCATTTTGGGCACCACTACCAGCAAGGTCCTTTGGAGGATACACAGTGTGGAAGGCCTTCAGTTTATGTCCCAAACTAAAGAGGCATGATGGAAGGAAGAGAGGACAGGGAACACTGGTGGAAAATAAACTCCTGGTTCTGTTTCAGTTCTCCTACAATATTCTCAGTGTTTTAATTTTAAAAATTTGATAATGTCTGAATAGGACTGGAGACTGTTCCTTGTCGCTGTAATATGTGTATTTTGGTCCTTACACCTTATATGGGCCTGTGAAGCGAGTTCAGCCTGGGCAGCGACTTCCCTGGGCCACCCACTGCTCCTCTTCCGTCTTTACTCCCTGCTCCCATCCGACTCAGGCCCCACTGCTTTTACCACCTCAGTGCCTGCTGGGCCACCTCTCCTCTCTCATCTCCACTGTTTTAGTTTAAGCTCTCCATTCTTTTTAAAAAATTACAGTAAAATAGACATAGCATAAAATTTACCATTTTACATGTTTTTAAGTGTGCAAGTTCTCATTACTTAGCTGAACTACTGGAGTAAGTGGATTTTTTTGTTTTAGTAAATGAACTTTGATGGGAACAAAGAGGTATGTTTAATGTAAAAGTACAATTTAAAGAATAAAATGAATATTTGGGGAACTACTCAGCTTAAGAAATAGAGCATTAAGCAAATTTTTGAATGCCCCTTTCGGTTTTCCCAATGCTAGCCCCTTTCTTTCCTTCAGAGGATGGAATAGCCTTTTCACTGGTCTTCCTTCCTCCAGTCTCTGTCCTGCTTCTGGGCAGAGATGGGATTAAAAGAAAAATCCTACATATGTGTCACCCACCTGCTGACAATTGCCCAATGACTGCATATGCCTTAGTTTCTGTTGCTGTGACAGAATACTGGAGACTGGGTAATTCATAAAGAATGAATATTCATTTCTCACAGCCTGGAGGCTGGGAAGTCCAATGTCAAGGTGCTAGCATCTGGTGAGGGCCTTCTTGCTATGTCATCCCATGGTGGAAGGTGAGAGAGTGAGAGAGAGAGCAAGAGAGGGCGGGCTCACTTTTACAACAAACTCACTCTCAGAGTGAACTCACTCCCTAGATAATGATGTTAATCTATTCATAAGGGCTCTGCCCTTGTGACCTAATCCCCTCTTAAAGGTCCTATCTCCTAACACTGTTACACTGGGGATTAAGTCTCTGACACATTCACTTTGGGGGGAACAGTCAAGCCGTGTGGTTTGGGGGATACAGTGCAGAGTCCTGGGCAGGCCCTCTTCAGGTGTGGCTCGTGGGCTCCCTTCAGTGCCCTGTGGTACCAGGATGCATGCCCTGCAGACTGCAGCTGCACTTTCTGTTCCTCTTCTCCCCTGGCTGGCCAATGCTGTCCTCCCTCCTGAGCCCTCAAGCCTGCCATGCTGGGGACTAGTGTTGAACTTATCCGCATGTTGCTCAGCCTAGATGATTCCTGTGCATCTGGTTCCTTGGTAAACACTGGCTTGGAGGAGGAGAGAGAGGATGGGACAAGCCTGTAGGGGAGCGGGTCCAAGATGGTCTTCCAGAAGTTGTGAATTTAGACTGGGGAGAGGTAATGTCCCTTGTCATTGGTCCTTATCATGTCTTCTGGATGAAAGCATCTTTTTGTTTGTTTGTGAACAAACAGCCTGATTTTAGGATTATTTGTCTTGGTCCCCTGGATTACCCAAACCAAGAGGGCATTTCACAGAAGTCAGGAATGAGCTGGTGTGTTCTGGGGAAGAGGGAGCACCCTGGCGAACCGTCCATGCCTCCCTTGCCTTCTTTTCCTGGAGCTCTGTGTGCCCCCTTTCTCATTGGCATGAATGTGGTTGTTGCTGATGAATGAGTCAGCTGAGTTGGAAATGTCACAATATCTGAACAGATGTGCGGTCACACTGCTCTGAGAAAATGGGGTCGGGAGGCGTTCTGGTGGCGGGGAGCAGCCCTGTGTGAATCTCAGGTTGGCTATGCTTCTTGGGGTTCTGATTCTGTTCTTTCCAATGTTCTTCCCCACAGTGGTTGCCTCCAGGTGATGATGGCCGTATGAGCATCACCATGGCCCACCGGAAGCGTCAGAGCACAGCAAGCAACATGTTGGACCACAGGGCGAGGCCGGGCCCTACCCCGCACGACCAAGAGCCCGAGAGTGAGGATGCCGAGTTGCCCCTGGAGGGCTACGTGCCCAAGGGCCTGGAGCTGGCCACCCTGCGGCCTGAGAGCCCCACGCCTGAGGAGCAGGAGTGCCATAATCACAGCCCCGATGGGGACTCCAGCTCCGACTATGTGAACAACACCTCTGAGGAGGAGGACTACGATGAGGGCCTCCCTGAGGAGGAGGAGGGCATCACCTATTACATCCGCTACTGCCCTGAGGATGACAGCTACCTGGAGGGCATGGATTGCAATGGGGAGGAGTACCTGGCCCACAGCACACACCCTGTGGACACCGATGAGTGCCAGGAGGCAGTGGAGGAGTGGACGGACCCAGCGGGCCCGCACCCCCATGGCCACGGGGATGAAGACAGCCAGGACTACCCGGAGGGCCACCTGCCCATCGTGGAGGACGAGCCCTCCATCCTGGAGGCCCACGACCAGGAAGAAGATGGCCACTACTGTCCCAGCAAAGAGGGCTACCAGGACTACTACCCTGCAGAGGCCAACGGAAATGCGGGCAGCGCCTCCCCCTACCGCCTGAGGCGCGGGGACGGGGACATGGAGGACCAAGAAGAGGACATTGACCAGATCGTGGCCGAGATCAAGATGAGCTTGAGTATGACCAGCATCACCAGCGCCAGTGAGGCCAGCCCTGAGCATGGGCCCGAGCCGGGGCCTGGGGACTCCACGGAGGCCTGCCCATCCAGGGAGGCCGGCCATGGCCCCAGCAGGCACGAGGCAAGGCCCAAGTCACTGGACCTCCCTCCTGAGGCCAAGTACCCTGGAGACCCCCAGAGAGGCTTCAAGGCCAAGAGCAGGACCCCAGAGGAGAGGCCAAAGTGGCCCCAAGAGCAGGTAGGCCTCTGGCTGTCCCCAGGGAAGGGGCAGAGGGGTCCGAGAGCAAGGGTTGTTTTGGTGTAGCCTCCGCAGATGCTGAAGCCCGGGCGGCGGGAGGGATCAGGTGCCTTATGGTTCAGAAGGTGAGGAGTTCTTCATCTGTTCAGTTGTGTGGCATGTTGTGTGGATGTTCTGGCCACTCTTACGAAGACCCCTCAGATTCAGGAGTAAATACCAGGGAAGTCTCATTAAGGCTGATTGGCAGCTAGTGTGTCTCCCAGAAGACGCCCTCCCACTCCCACCCCCACCTCAGAAGATGTTTGGTTTCTTGCCCTGTGCCCTAGATCTGCTCATGGTGGGAGTGTCTGTGTGACTACCCCCAGTCCCAGGTGGTTTTCTTAGGCCAGCAGAGCCTCAGCAAGGATGCGAGATGCTATGTTCATGCACTGCCGCAGCAGTGGTGGGATGGCCCAGGGGTGGGATGGCCCAGAGACAGGGTGGCCCAGGGGCAGGGTGGCTCAAGGGCAGGGTGGCTCAGGGGCCGGGGCAGCAGCCTGATTTTCACAGTGGCTACATCTCTGAAAGTCTGGAGCCTTAGCCTGATGGGCAATTAGCTGTGAATAACTACTTTGCAAATAATTATTTGAAAGTTTGACAAAATCTTAGAGAAGAAATGCCTGCTAATGAGGGCAATGGATGTATGCATAACTGTGTTTTTAAAATTATAATAAAGTAAGCATGTATTCTAATAAACACACTTTAAAAGCTGCATTCTCCCCTCCCCTCCAACAAAATGAAACCTCCACTGTGAGTGTATAAGGAAGATGTGATCATTGGATTTGTAAAAACTTCTCTTGGTCAACTATGTGAACTGCTTTCATATTTTAAAGCCTTATTTTTTTCCACAGGAGAGTTCATAAGTTGGAATATATATATAGTGAGAGCTTGTGTTTGGAATGTAAATCATATTGACTTGCTGTGAGATTTCCAGCACTTGTGTTTTGATGCCTTTTGTTTTTTCTAAAGCGTATTAGTGTCAGTTAGCTTTGCTTTGGGGGTGTTCTTATCATCCACAGCAATTCTGCCTTCACTGGGGGCTGTGGGATGTTTAGAAACTTCCTTTGGCTCAGCAGATGTTTGGAAGGCTCACCTCACAGGGCAGGCAGCTCTGGGCCCTGGTCTGGGCTTTAGGCCTGAGCAACTCCGGCTTTCCGTGGGCCTTGCTGGAGCCTGGGCTTATCCTCCAACAATGGCGATGGTACCGCAGGGATCAATGTGGGCTTCACAGAGCGCATGACATGCTGCATCTTGTTGTGACAAATGGCATCTCCAGCCAAGTTCTTGTCAAAGAAAATTAACTTTAGAGCCTGTCAGGGAGTGAGTGAGACCTAGTGTTTTGCTTCTTTTGTGACTCATGCTAATTGGAGCAATAACCCCCAGACCGTGTGTTGGAGAGCTGGGAAGTAAATGAGTGGGAAGGAATGAATGAATGGGTGGTGGAGGTGGGGGAGGTCCCAAGCACTGTGGCAGACCAGGGAGATCGATTCTTCCTAGAAGAGGCACTGAAGGGGAAAGCAGGTAGCGTCTCTCCCTAAGTAGATATATGTCCTAGAAACAAATGCTCTCAATCAAGACACTGGAAAAGCTCATTTAATCTGGTGAGTAAAGCTTTTTTTTTTTTTTTTTTGGTTTGTTTTGTTCATTCATCCATTTGCAAATTAATTCCATCAAGGGGAGAGCCTGTCAGTTCCCAACAGGGTTGGCAGGGACCCTGATGCACTGGCCCTGAGGACTCTCCCAGGCCTGGATGCATGTGGCCAGGGCCTTCACATCCTGTAGATCTGAGGACCGTTTTTGGGTGGGGAACTCTTTAAAATTAGACCAAAAAGAGCCATAGAAATCATCTCGAAAACAAGATTCTGTATGAAGGATGTACACTGGGAAATTTGGTGATGCCTTGCTTAAAATCACAACATGCTTTCCTAAAAGTAATCCCCTACTCTCCCTGGGGACAGCCAGACTGTGCCGGGTGCCAACAAGGCCTGCAGGTATGCAGGATGCTGGCGAGCCCCAAGCCTACCTCTCTGTTCCCAGTGCCCTCGGCATAGTGACTTATAGCAATTGCAGTTGAGGCTGTGGCGAAAAACAATCTTAAGGGAGACATGGGCAGTACCGGCCACCTAAGTGCTTTGGACTGTCAATTTATAAAGTGTGGTCCATGGCCTGACTGCTTTGGTATCACTAGGCTGCCCCATCCAGAACTGCTGAATCCCAGCCTGCATTTCAACAAGATGCCACATTTAAGTTAGAGAAGTGATGCTGTCAGAGTTCAGTTGGAGGAGAATTTCCCTCACCTCTCTTTTACTCATTTTTTACAGTGTCTCACTCTGTCACCCAGGCTGGAGTGCAGTGGTACTATCCAAGCTCACTGTAACCTTGAACGCCTGTGTTCAAGTGATCTTCCCACCTCAGCCTCCTGAGTATCTGGGACTACAGGCGCACACCACCATGCCCAGCTATTTTATTTTATTTTATTTTTAGAAACAGGGGTCTCACTGTGTTGCCCAAGCTGGTCTCTAACTCCTTGCCTCAAGTGATCCTCCCACCTTGGCCTCCCAAAGTGCTGGATTACTGGTGTGAGCCACTGTGCCTGGCCTCTTCTATTCATTTTAAAGCTTGAAAAATTATATCGTGGATATTTTTAAGAGCACTGAATAGTATTTCTTCAGCCATTCCATGGATAACAGTAGTACAACAGAACAGGAAGAAATAGAAATGTGAAAAATGTATTCTACGTGGTCCCTCCACCCTAACAGAGGAGCTGTTGCCATTTCTCTGTGTTTTCCTTTTCCTGTGCTCCTTTTCAGACTATAGCATTGTGCATAAATAATGTACACAGCTGTCATCACAGCCTAGGTATAATTTTGCCATTCAACTTTTAAAATCTGATGTATTATAAATGTTTCTGTGTGTTGCCATCTGATTTTCATGATTATTTTTATTGACCTTTAAATGCTCTGTTTGGACGATGTGCATATAATTTATTTGTCTGCACATATCTGCTGCTGAGCATGCAGGCGTGGATGACATTTTTTCTTGTACATGAGGCTGGCATAGACGTCTTTGTATGAATCCTGTTTTCCTTCTGTTGGTGTGTTACCTGAGGCTGAGTTCCTGCACCGTTCATCCGTGCTGACCATTTCCCCATGATTGTCTTGCCTGATTGTTTCTAGGGTTTGATTCGTGTTCTTTGCCTTTTGGGGTTCCAATGTTCTTCCATTTCACAGGAGCATTTTATACTCTATCAGTGTTACTTTTTGCTGCAGATGTTTTCTTTTGAATTTCAGTCATTTTATTTTCATCATTTCTGTGGCAATTTTTTTTTTTTTTTTTTTTTAGCTGAAATCTCACTCTTGTTGCCCAAGCTAGAGTGCAGTGGCACGCTCACAGCCACCTCTGCCTCAACCTGCTGGACTCTGGCAATCCTTCTGCCTCAGCCTTCCAAGTAGCTGAAACTATAGATGAATGCCACCACGCCCGGCTAGTTTTTGTGATTTATTGTAGAGATGGGGTCTCACCAAGCTGCCCAGGCTGGTCTTGCACCTAGCACTTTGGGAGGCCAAGGTGGGAGGATCACTTGAGACAATCCTTTTGCCTCGGCCTCTCAAAGTGCTGGAATTGCAGGCTGAGCCACTGTGCCTGACCATCATTTTTAAGATGATGATGACTCATCTGTCACCCTTCCACCTCCTTTAGGTACAGAGGGGTTTAATTGGATGGTTTCTTCTTCCCAGACCACGTGGATGAATTCAGAATACATTGCTTTAGTCTGGCTGATGTGAAAACTGAGTTGTTCCACATGGTAGGAAATAGGATGTGTGGCCTGTGGAGCCCATTGTGCTTGTAGGAACCTAACCCTGTATCTCCCTGGGAGCCATACTTTAGTATTTGCTAATTCAGCGCTCATGGCAATTTCACAGAACATAACTACTAAGTTTGAGAATTGACTGTATTTGGTTCACAGATGAGTTTGGGACACTTTGCTGCAAAGTTTTGCCCTTTCGGTGGTTCCCTCGTGGCTTGCGAATGAGCGGCATAAAGTCCCACGGTCACTGTAGTGGAGACACTGACCTTCTTGTCCAGGGCTTCCCAGCATGGTAGACCATCAGGCCCTTTTCTCTCATGGCAGGGTCTATCAGGGAATACTGACCCAAGTCTCACATCCTAGGGGCCAGAGGACCAGGACACATGACTCCCAAGGCATCTCCCTGTATGGTTCAATTCCAGGATGATTCAACATCATCTCAAAATGGTCACGATGGAAATGTCACCTTTGTCACTATCAGGATCCTTGGCTTGTGTGGAGTTAACATTTCTTGTTTTGTAGTTTGTGGAAAGTCTCTAGGTGACAGTGGAGGTGGCAGTGGTGCTGATGGTGACCACCAGCACTGTATTAAGGTTGTTGAGTATGATCTCCATAAATCCTAAAATGACCTGAAGAGACAGGAGTTAGGGTTCGTGCTGGGTCCTGTGCTACAGATGAGGCAACTTGGATAGGTACCTCACCCGTGAACAAACTCTGCTGTGCCACAACTCCTGCCTCTAACCACTGCTGAAGGTAGCCTTTGAGGAGCTTCTGGAAGAGGCAACGTTCAGCTCCATGCAATCTGCGTTTGAGTCTGCTCGGGAATGAGATGGCATGGGTGAACTACAATATGCCTCCTGGACAGCCATGGTCTCTTCTACTCTGTTGTCTATTTCTTTGCTGTTAAAAGGCATGATGTGCTCTGTTGTTCACGGTAATAGTGTCACGGTGCCCATGAGATGACCAGTAGATGTGGAGGCCTCTGGCCTGTGAAATTGTCCCAGTCTCAGGTGCTAACGTGTCCTGACTTTATCAGGTCTCAGATTAAACAAGTCAAGTAGAGATTGTTCACGTGGCATTTATCTTACTTCTATTGAGCTTTGTTGACATGAATTACTGATTTTTTTTACATGCATCAATTAAAGAATACATGAGTTGGGCCTAGCTGAATTTGTATTGAGTGTCTTGACGGACTTGGCATTTCTGTGTTTACCTTTGCGGTTCTTTGCCACTTGGCAGTGAGGCATGAGTGAAGGGAAGACCCCAGCTGAGCACCCAGTACTTTGCTTGGTCTTAGGGCTCCAGGAATAGGCTTGGTGGACCTGGCGTGTCCCCAGTGCACCTCCCTTGAAGAGAGCAGTTTGCTGATGTGTGCTTTTCATGGGGCAACTCATCCACTACCTGGGGACACTGTAGGAGCATGTCTGTCCAGCACCAAAGATCCTGGTTCTGTGAGTCTGTGGGGTGGCCCAGAATGGCAGGTTCTTTGGGTGCCCATGGGTAGTCTTCTGAGCACCTGGGTTTGGCAAGGGCCGGAGGGATTGTTTTTTGAGTCCCCCTGTCACCTTGTGACATCTATCAGGTGATAAGGTGCTCTGAAAATGTCTGCTTTGCCTGGAGTTCTCCCTGTAGAGATGTATTTTCCTTTGGACCTTGGCGATGTCTGGGGCTGCAGGCATTCCCTGTCCTGGGCTTCAGTGACCGGTCGAAAGTGTTTGATTTGCACAACAGGCACAGCATGCCTCCACACTTCGGGACGGCAAACCAAATAAATACACGTTTTGATTACTTGCAGTTTTCATGATTTCTGTTTACTACTGGCCCAGCCAGTACTGTCTAGAAAAAGCCCCCTGACAATAGAAAAAAATCAATAGATTATAGCCAACTTAATACAGCAGTTAAAGTGAAGCATGATAGAGGGCCCGAGGCCACATCCAGCACACAGGCGTCTGCCATTGCTCCTTGTAGAGACGCTGGGCCGTGCTCTGGTGGTCAATGGGGGGCTGGCTTTTCAAAGAATTTGAGATTGCAGTAGGAATCTGGTGCCCAGTAGGGAGAGAAGGTGCTCAGAGCACAGGTAATCTGGGCCTGCCCCTGGAGGGAGGCAATGGCAGCATGTGTGTCCTGAGCTGGGCCCTCACTTATGTGGCCATTGGGTGGCGTATAAGGCCAGTATTGCCTGCTTTACAGAAGAGGATGCGAGAGGAGTGTCACAGGGTTGTTGGGGCCCAAGTCTCCTTCCTCTGTCGGCATGAAGTGGGCAGAAGGTGTGTAGATGAGGTGGTCCCACACAAGGGACTTTGATGCTTGCACTGTGCCCAGGAGCGGGCGGTCTGTCTGAGCCAGGCCTGTAGGTAGGATGGACCTGGAGAAAGAGCCTGTGGGTGGTGCTGAGGACAAGGGCTTGTCCTGTCAGGGCATGACCCAGGCAGGAGATAGTGTTCCCCACCCCCTTCGGCCTCCCTGGAGTACAGCTGGACTCTTCCTTCCCGCAGCCTTGCCTCTTAACCCTCTGCCCACCCATGCCATCAGGCCCAGCACCCTTGCATCTGCACACAGAGGGTTCCTGGGAGCTCCTGTGTCTCCTGTCCTGAGTCCCTTCCTGGTATCGTCCCCTCCCAGAGCTGAGACAGGGTGGCCACCGCACCTGTCGTTGCTCAATCCCAGGACTGCCTGGAAGAGGAGATCCACAGTGCTCACTGGCATCGCCGGCACTGCCTGCTCTGCCAGGGCCTCCCAACTGGGTCTCTCTGGGCCATTTGCTGAGTCAGCACAACTGCCTTATTTGACTTTTATGAAGCCTCTTGACGTATCTCCAGAGGTGGCTGTTATTGTCACCGAGCTGTTTATTTAGCAGGAATTTGAGATTGCTTACGGTGCTTTAAAATCTTGTTAAAGGCAGGGTTCCAAACACTGTTTTTATTGTCTGTATATGCCACATAAAGCCCTTCCATTAATAGTGACCTAGAAAGTACAACCGCCCTCCCCACCCCACACCACTTCCCAGTCCTTGTAGAGAGCACATGTGCACTGGTTAAGAATACAGGAGCCACAGATAGGAAGCCTGGGTCCTGCCCTGCTGCAGCAGCTCTAGGCTATGGAACATTCTGGACACATTACCTGCACCAATGACCACCCATCTCCTAGGGCCATTGGGAGGAGAGTTCATGAGGGTCCGTGTCTGAATGGATGTAAGGAGTGTGGAGTGCTTGTCCAATTGATGATGGCGATGCATTCTAAGTCCATGGGAACCTCTTTCGGGTCAGGGGGAGGCAATTAGGCAAGGCCTAGTGCACAGTTTGGTTACAGGCCATCCTGGGCAGGGTTGGGGGACACCAGTGGGGTGAGATTGAGGCCCTGCCCTCAAGAGTGACACAAGGAGGAATAAGCCCAGCTTGTGAGGCAGGGTGAGTGGAGGACCGGGACTGGCCAGGATGATCCTGGAGGTGGTGGGAGCATATTGGGGGCTAGGGCAGCTCCCAAGGTGCCCTCAAGCTCTCCCCTCTCTGCAGGCCCCTTATGGGGGCTTCTTTCCTCCTGGAAGATTACTCACATGCCATCTTGGGGGTATCCTCAGCTGCTCCAGAGTCCCTGATTTGGGGGATGGGGACACCCATACAGCCTTAGGGGCTCCCTGATTTTCTCACATCCAAATTCTAGTAGGAAGTTAACTGAGAAATCCACACGCCCCTCCTTCTTTCTGTATAGACAAGCTGGGCTCAGGACCACCTGTCTCTCACTAACTCCAGATGCTGATCGAGGCTCTCTGTACCAGGCACTGGGGGTACAAAGGCAAAAATGGTGTAATCCTGCATTGTGACACTCATTCTAGAGGGCGACAGACAGGTGAGACTCCCCCGACTTTGTCCGGGTCGGGGCTGGGTGCTCAGCAGATGCACCCAGCCCACGTGTTCCTGGAAGGTTTCAGGGACAGGCTCCAGAGTGGGAGAGAAGCGGGGATGCCCTGGGGCTTTGAGGGACGTTTTGTGAAGTTGGTTGATGAGGTGGAGCTGAATGTGAAGGTGCGTGGGCGTCTTCAGCACGGATGGGGCTGGAATTGTGCCTAGGCTGTGAGCCCGGAAAGAAGACAAGGGGAAGGCAAAGGACCAGGGTTGGGGATGGTGACAGGAGAGGGCCAGAGGGGGACATTAAGGGCAGGGAGGGGAGTCAGGAGAGAAGTGGGGCTCAGGAGCTGAGGGGCAGGGACATCAAGACAGACTGTACATCAGGGCAGTTTGGGGAGATCTTGCTGGGAAAGAAGGTACCTGCCGGCTGTAGTCACCAGGGTCCCCTGAGCCTGAGAGCTCTGGTGGATTGGTAGGGCTGAGGGTCACCTATGGAAGGGAAGAGGTAGATGGGCAATGTTTACAGGGGCACACAGGGAGGGCCCTGAGGAGGTCCCGGCAGACAGAGGGTGCTCCCACATGTGTGATGTTGACTTGAATTGCCCTCATTTGCCAGTGGTGTGTCTAGAGCAAATTGGACAGAGTAAGCAAGGTGGGGATGGTACCCGAGCTGGTCTGCCTGCATCTTCTCTTGGAGGCCTTGTGCCTTCCATCCTTGGGTTGCTGTGACTCCTGGCATGGTGCCTTACATGTACCAGAGGCTCAAAAGACATCAGCTGACAAAATTGGCTGACCTGTGGCATTCCCTAGGATGTGCAGGGCTCCATGCAAGAATTTTTAGAAACATCCTTTTGGGAAGAAAGACCCTATCGCAGAACACACAGAGATGCAGAATGTCACACATGGTGTGCTTGCCCAAGATGTGGCAGTGTGGTAGTGGCAGTTACGGGGTTTTCACCCCCAAAGCATTCAGATCGCAGCCAGTGCTGATCAATTAAAAAAGACACAGGACTATAGTGATGAGGGCAACAAAAAAAAATTCCCAGTCCTATGGCAGCTAATATCATAGGCTGCTCAGGAAAACTAAACCCACTCAGATGTGGAAGAAGGAGATGTGGAGTAGGGTGTGTCTCTTGGTGACCTGCCACATCCTCATCTATCAGCTGACTCCACAGTCTACCTTCATGGAAGAGAAGTTGGTCTCTCCAGCTGAGACCAAGCCAAGGCCCAAATGACGGGAGTTGAGGGGTGTGTGGAATTAGGCTTGCAGAAGCTGATGGCTCCTCCAGTTTCAACAGCCAACATGGTCCAGGCCTCCTTCAGTCCTGGTACATATAAGGGACATTTGGTGCTGACTCACTGCTGGGTCTGCCCACGGGTGGCCCACCTGGTCTGCTTGGGTGCAGCCAGGCAGGTCAGGGAGCCTAAGCTGGACTTTGGATGGGAAGAGACTGCACCACGAGAGCCACTCGGGAGAGACGTCGAATTGGAACGATGTTGCTGTTATGATTCCCCCCATCAGCCAGCCCCCTCTCCGTTGGCCCACACACTTGCAAGTGGCCTCTGATTCTGCGTCCGGGGCCTGTCTGCCCACTCTGACTCCTGGTGTAGTGCTCCCCATCCTGACACTTCTCTCCCAGCCTATGGGTCTCATGCTTCCCCTGAAGTAGCCCTTGGAGGCAGCCAGGAGACGACAGTTCCTGAGCATCACTCCCAGGGCCTTTGGGTCTGCTGACTTCTGACCGTCGTAAGCTCAGACACGGACTCACCCAACCACTCTTCCTCAGGCAGGCCCAGACCAAGACCACTCTACACCCAAGCCGGGTCTCGGGTGCCTCTGGGTTCTTTTGGCCACTTCTTTGCTTTTTTTCTTTTCTAGTCATTGAAAATACAAGCCCTTCTTTTCTGTGATCTAACTCCCTGTTGCATTTATTCATTCATTAATTGATTCATTTGTTCATTTATTGGACCCCAAGTATGTAAGAGATAGCATGCTAGCCACTTTTAGAAATATCCATGTTAGGCTAGGCATGGTGGCTCACGCCTATAATCCCAGCACTTTGGGAGGCCGAGTTGAGAGGATTGCCTGAGCCCATGTGTTCGAGACCAGCCTGGGCAATGTGGCGAGACCTCATTGCTATAATAAATGGAAAATAAGCTGGGCGTGGTGGTGCGTGCCCGTAGTTCCAGCTACTTGGAAGGCTAAGACTGAAGGATCACCTGAGCCCAGCGGGTCGAGGCTGCAGTGGCCATGAGTGTGCCACTGCACTCCAGCCTGGGCGACAGAGTAAGACTCCAATTCAAAAAAAGAAAGAAAGAAAGAAAGAAAAATCTGTATTGATCTTCAAGAGAGCAGGCAAATCCCAGCCATTCAGCAGTCCTTAAAACCTGCTCCTGGAGTCGTGGTGGATCAGGCTGCCTCTTGCTGCGTTGTTGTGTTGTGTTTGCAAATTATGGAAGATACCATGAAGAGAAGGTGCTGCGCAAGGTTCCTCTTGCTTAATATCTCATCAATGCTTAATCTCAACCCCTTGTAAACTCTTAAGAATGAAACAATGAATCAACTTAAGGGATTCCATCACCTAAAATATGGGCAATTTGGCCCACATTCAGAGATCATGGAGATAATATTTTCATGTATTTGTGGGAGGATTGTTTGCTTTTCTGAGCCACAGTCATAGTGATAAAATACAAAAGAAAAGGCTTTACTCGGCCTTAAAAATGAAGGAAATTCTGACACATGCTACAACATGGATGAACCTTGAGGACATTATGCCATGTGAAATAAGCCAGTCGCAAAATACTGTATGATTCATTCCGCTTATATGATTCATAGAGTCAGAGGTAGAGTAGTGGTTGCCAAGGGCTGGACAGAAAGGGACGTGAGCAGTTGTTGTTTAATGAGTATAGAGTTTCAGTTTGGGAAGATGAGAAATTCTGGAGAAGATGGTGGCAATGGTTGCACAACACTGAATGTACTTAATGCCCCTGAGCTGGACACGATTACGATGGTATCTTTTACGATGGTATATTTACCACAATGAAAGAAACAAAGAAAAGGCTTTGGCCCATTACCTGGCTTCAGCCATTTGGGTCATCTACAACCAAGCTGAGCCCGTCTGAACCCATGTCACAAACAAGGAAAAACATTTGGGGCCAGTCAAAATTAGTTTGGTGTGGCCACAGTAGGGATGAGCTGATGACACCCGTCAGGCCATGGACCTGGTGTGTGCAGTCACAAGGAGCCGGTAGGCACATCTCTTGGAGTTTTCAGGAGGATGTTCAAGACCGTAGGAGCCGTGAGTCAGAGTAATACTGTCCCATGTGGAGTGGGAAAGGGAGCCGTGCCTTCTCTCCTAGGTCTTGTCCAGTATCGGAAGTGACCCCACCTGGCAGGAGTGGAAGGCACAGAAGAAGATCATTAAGCCTTTACGTAGATTATACAGGCTACTGGCTGGATGTCATAAAGTGGTTGAGGTATTACCTTGTTAGTATTATTAAAATAAACATATATTGTTAAATCTACCATTGAAATAGCAGCTAGTTCTGTTACTCTCTCCCTTTCTACAAGTAAAAACAACAATTATTCTACTTTGTATATTTATAAAAGGTAGATTGAGTGGAGGCTAACTGGATCACTGGTATCTTTATATATTCTCTGCTGAAACTTATTTTTCAAATGATGAATCATGGGACTGTGTTTTAGGTTTGTAGCTGCAGGCAGTTCCACTGAGACTAAACTCAGTTGTTTCTTATTTAGGACTAATCATATTGTCTAAAACTGTAGGCTCCTCAGATTAGGAAAACAGAGATCTGGCCCACATGGACTGGTGGAAGTTAAATACTGTAGAAAACGCCCCCTGGGGATCGAAGTCTAATATCGACTTCCTGTTGGTCATTTAATTTCCTTGTGACTAGGGCACCGTTGTTTTTTTCGTTTTTCAGATGTCAAGCTAGTTTTCTCAGGGCTCAAGGCCAAGTGTGGAGCCCCTGGCAGAATGTAGGCGAGGTCTCAGGTCAGGCCCCCAGAAGAACCACAGGCTTGAGCCTCCAATAAAGCCAAGTGATTGATTTTTTAGGCCTAGTGGGTTGCTGTCATTAAACTCTGCATACACAGGGCTTCTCGCCTTTAAATTAGCAGGATGGAAAAATTGCAGGTGTTTGCAGTAGACTTGTAAAACCAGTGATAGAAGCAGTCACGTGAGCCTCTAAGCAACAGTATGAGAAAGGGTCAGTGTCCATACTTTCATTTGAGAACTGAATGAAACCAAATGGGATGCTCCCTGGTTCTGCAGCACAGGTGGCTGCAAGTGCTGGAACTTGTACCTTCCCTGCAGATGGAGCCCGTGTGGCACCTGGTATGAGGCAGGTGACCATGACAGGAGAGCATCTGTGGTTGGTGGGCAGTGGCTGCTGCTGCCTATATAGCCCTGGGCCATCTCCCACTCGGCCTGTGTTGATCACCAGAGCGCTCGCCCTGCACAAGCTGGCGGTTGACCTTTATACAGGGCCTTTGTGCTTAGCTGAAGTGGAGCTCATAGGGGAAGGTGATAAGTTCTAGACCCTTAGAGGGCTCTGGGTACTCTTTTCCCCCGTTACTTTTAAATTGTAGTGATACACACATAACGTAACATTTACCGTTGTAAAGTGTACGGTTCAGTGGCATTCAGTACAGTGTTGTACAGCCTCCTCTGTCATCTAATTTCAGAACATCTTCACCATCCCAAAAAGAGACCCACCCGGTGCTTATTCAGCAGTTACTCTCCATTCTTCCCTCCTACCCCAGCTCCAGGCAATGACAGATCTGTTTTCTCTCTCTGTGGAGTTGCCTATTCTGAATACTTCATATAAATGGAATCAGACAGTAGGTAGCCTTTTTGTGTCTGACTGATTTCACCTTTCATAATGTTTTCAGGGGTCACTATGTTACAGCATGTATCAGTACTTCATTCCTTTTTGTGGCTGAATGATATTCCACTGAATGGATATACCACATTTTGCCTACCCACTCATCTGTTGATAGACATCTGGGTTGTTTCTGCCTTTGACCCATATGAATAGTGCTGCTGTGAACATGTGTGTACAAGTTGTTGTGTAAGCCGGGCATGGTAGCGCACGCCTGTAGTTCCAGCTACTTGGAAGGCTGAGGCGGAAGGATCGCCGGAGCCCAGCAGGTCAAGGCTGCAGTGGCCGGGAGCGGCCACTGCACTCCAGTCTGGGTGACAGAGTGAGACTCCAACTCAAAAAAAAAAAAAAAGA
>CAUYQG010273140.1:0-11337 GCA_963574415.1 Tarsius wallacei
GATATCTACACCTCGGCATACACTCTTTCCCTACCCGACGCGCTCCCGATCTCGGAGCCCAGCCGGTCGAGGCTGCTGGGGCCGGGAGCGGCCACTGCACTCCAGTCGGGGTGACAGTGTGAGACTCCAAATCAAAAAAAAAAAAAAAAAAGATTTCCTATAGGCCGGACTCGGTGGCTCCGCGTATAATCCCAACGCTTTGGGAGGCCGAGGTGAGTGGATTGCCTGAGCCCACGGGTCCGAGACCCGCCTGGGCAACTTGGCAAGACCTCATCTCTACAATAAATCAAACATTAGCCGGGCATGGTAGAGCACACCTGTAGTTCCAGCTGCTTAGAAGGCTGAGGCGGGAGGATGGCCGGAGCCCAGTAGGTCGAGGCTGCGGTGGCCCGGAGCGGCCACTGCACTCCAGTCTGGGCGACGGAGTGAGACTCCAACTCAAAAAAAAAAAAAGATTTCGTATGGCTGACAACTAGCAAGATACTGAAGACAAATGGGTTTAGTTATTACGGTACACGTCTGGTCACACTGTTGATGACTGTCAATATATGATTCAGAAATAAAGACAAGCAAAGTTTGTGAATTATTATACATTTATTACACAAAGTGAATTTTTCTTGCTTTAATTTTGACAAAATATTTATCTTATGATAATCAATACTTTTCACCTGTTTTGTGCTCTATTGTCAGCAAGTATTCTAAAAGATGAAAATATAATATGTAATTATGTTCAAGGTATGTAACACTTGAAGGATTCCAGTGAAAAAAGTAAACTTATTGTACAAAATTCAAAAATTAAATTATTTTTATGTTTTCAAAGAATGATATTTCTTATGAAGTTTTCAACGCTAGCTACTAAAATTACAAAGCAGATCTAAATGAAAATGAATATCGAATATTTTTATTTAATCAAAAAATTTGCATAAATCTTACTGTGTATGTTAAGAAATTTAAAACCGTTCATGCCTAGTGGTTCAATTTTCAGTTAATTGAACTGGTATTATAATTCATGTTGCATTTAAGAGTAATGTAAATGGCTTAATCCTATAAAATGTTCCCTGGCTACCAGGTGCTACTGTGTGAACGCTGTTAAGACTTGTGGTTACTACTGGAACCACAAACCACAACATGAAATGAAGGGAGAGGCAGTATGTTTGGTATGAAATTTTATCATGCAGGAACCTACTACATTCTTCCTGACTGTGAGAAAGAATTTGACAAGCTAATTTGCCTTTTATCTTAGCTAAATGATTCTCCTGCTGAAATCTTCCCCACACTCAAAGCTGTGTTTGTCTCTGACACTGGCAAGAAAACAGCCCACAAACATTCGTGGCATTTAAGTGCAGGTTCCTTTTGTTTCAAGGATATAGGATAGGGAGAAGATATACGTGGAAAAGCAATTATCTTGGGTTTGTGTGGTATGAGTCACGGGAGTGGTTATTTAGAGTTTTAATTCATGCTATTCCATCTTGAGCACCAGATCATAAGAAACAAAGGCACACTTCTTTTCTGTAACTAACAAGGAAATGTTCATATATACACACAGATAAAGAGAATATCAATTACCACATAACTTCCACTGTTATCATCATGGTCATGTGTTCTTTAATGAATGTGAGCAGCATCATAAAATATTTTTAAAATTCAGAGAAATAAGCTGTGTGTTTTTTAGTTGATTTGCTGCATTCTCCTCCAGTAGAATTCTACTGGGGTCAACTGTCCATTTCTTGCCACAATGGGAAGAACAAGTCTCAGTCATGGCCAAAACAAGGGTCTTCTTTCCACAGCTAAAATTTTCAGTGGCAGGAGCAGGTGTCAAGTCAGACAGACCAAATTATCCCAGAAATTATTGCTTGGACTGTTGGAAGGCA
Source organism: Tarsius wallacei (assembly GCA_963574415.1). Lineage (NCBI taxonomy): Eukaryota > Metazoa > Chordata > Mammalia > Primates > Tarsiidae > Tarsius > Tarsius wallacei. Next base: position 1,872 of record CAUYQG010273140.1, read on the forward strand.
GCAGTCTCTTCCCCATGGGATGTTGGAGCTAAGCGCTAGGAGTCTGGGGTTGCTGGTGGCCACATTGCCTGTCACCTGTCTGGTCCTAGTGTGAAAAGTCAAGCTAGGCAGGGACAAGCAGAACCAGGGAAGAGAATCGGAGTCCTGTGGACAAACCTTGACTCCTGGATACAGTTATAAATAAGGCAAAACAGACACAGAGAGTTAAACCATGAAGTCTGAGCCCAATAGCATTGTTGAAACCCCTGGATACCCATTTTCAAAGGCTGGCTATACGTCTGAACTTCTAGTTAGCTACATGAATAAGCAAATTCTCTCATTTTGCTTGAATTCAGGGCTGTCTGCCTCTTGTGCTCAAAGAGCACTGATTATACTTTGAGTTCATCTTTAATTGATGAGGAAGTATGGATTGATAAAACAGCACCATGTGGACATGGCAAGCAGGGATGGAGGAAGATGGGGCACGAGCAACCTCTCAGACATTTAGCACTGACATGAGTGATACAAACTGAACCCTGGGGAACGGTGTGCATGGCAGAACCCTCCCTCAGCTGGCTTAGTAGTATTGAGAGATCCATGGTACTGGGTAACAGTACTGAGTGACACCAAGGTGAATGGGTTTCGTGCACCCCAAGGAGACTTTTAAGTTGTGGGCAGAGGGCTGAAAAGAGTGAAAGTACTCATGGTATGAATGACGTCGCAAGGCACAAAGAAGAAAGTCACTGTCGGCACATCCAGCTCTGCTGTCTGCACCTCCTGACTGGTTCCCACTTCCCAGAGAACTCAAGATATTGGGGCTTGGGCACAAGTTGCACTATTCTAGTTATTTTATTTTAAGGGATGGATACTTTAAAAATTGTATTAAGAATATTAAGGTAATTCATGTTCTTTTTAAAAAACAATAGCAAGATGAGGTACTTGGGGAAATCTATTTTATTTTTTAAACCACTTTATTGAGGTATGACTGGCATGCAAAAAGTTGTCCGTGTTTACTGTATGCTGTGTGAGGAGTTAGGAGATAAGTATACACCATGAAACCAGCACTATAATTTGTGCCATAAACATGTCCATCACCTTCAAAAGCTGTCTCTGCCATCCTATTATTATTATTGTTATTATGATGTGTGATAAGAGCACTTAACATAAGTTCTACCTTCTTAGCGATTTACGAAAAAAGTTCCATTTTAATTTAGCAATCTCTATAAGCATTAGTACATATGTGAGAAATAGTAAAATACAGTGAGAATAAACTTCCTCTGTTTTTTTTTTTAACTTTCTTGGCTACAAACATCAAATTTAGAATAAGGAATAATTAAGTTTAATAATTTTGATAACTACTTGCCTAATAGACCATGTAAACCCAATAATAAAATTAAATTGTTTCATTACCAAAGAGTCACAAAAAAATACTAATTTGATAGATTAAAGTGTTTCCTGATAATATACTGGAAACAAAAATTTAAATTGTTTTACTGCTTTGTAGGAACTAAGAACTACCATAGGAAAAAGGTTTCACATATGAGAGCATTATGATAGCCAGTTTAAAAAAGAATTGTCATCCTCACCAAAAGTTAAAAATTTATGATCAAACTTAGGCTTGGTAAATCTTACTTACCGGAAATTTTTTATTCTGAATTTATTGTAAAGAAATTCTATGAGATACTATGAAATATAGAGATATAGATGATATCTATATAAATATTACTTTTCTGAAAATTTGTTCATTATTACATGATAGTTTTGTTTTATTATACATAATTCATAAAATGGAAAAGGCATTTTCTTAATTAAAAATGTGTTTTATGTCTGATTTTCCATATCTCTTTGAGATTAAGTAGTCTAAATATAAGTAGCTATAGATTTACTATAAATATATCAAGGAAGCTAGAATATTTGAAGAATCTCATAACCTAAACTGGTGATAACTTCATACTTTCATAATATTAAAATACTTATATGAAAAGCAAACAAAAAAACCAGGTGTGGAAGCTCATGTCTGCAATCCTAGCACTTTGAGGGGCAGAGGCGAGAGGATTGCCTGAGCCCATGGGTTCGAGACCAGCCTGGACAACATGGTGAGACTTCAAAAAAACTAGCCAGGCATGGTGGTGCACACCTGTAGTTCCACTTACTTGCAAGGCTGAGGCGGAAGGATCGCCTTAGCCCAGCAGGTTGAGGATGCAGTGGCCGTGAGTGTGCCACTGCACTCCAGCCTGGGTGACACAGTAAGACTCTGACTCAAAATAAATAATAAATAAAAATAAAGTAAAAAGTATGGTCAAATCATTCAGATATTTTATCTAACTAGTAGAATAAATCTGTATGTTTATAAATCAAGACATTTATTGAGTTTTTCTAATTTATTTTTGAGTTGAGTCTCACTCTGTTGCCCAAGCTGGCGTGCAGTGGCGTAATCACAGCTCACCATAGCCTCAGTCTCCTGGACTCAGGCAATCCATCCACAGCAGCCTCCCGAGAAACTGAGACTACAGCCGTGCACCACAATGCCTGGTGTATTCTTTAAAAATTTTTTGCAGAGATGAAGTCTTGTCATGTTGACTGGGCTTGTCTCATACTTCTGGACTCAAGCATTCCTCCCACCTGGGCTTTCCAAAATGCTGGGACTGCACCCAGCCTATTGAATTTAAGTATAAACTTTCAAGTATTCAGTTTTTAAAAACATAAAACTAGAAATTTTAGAGACCTGTGGGTATTACCAAAAAACTTTTCAAAATATAACTTCAGAAGATATATCTGAAATAAATATCTTAATTTTCATATATAGAATCTCATTTTCTGCTATGAGAAGGCAATTGGCAGTAGTGGAAAACTGTCAGGGGAGGGGGGTGGGACTGGCAGTGGAGGGAACTGCTAGGTGAGGGAGGGGCAAACCTCATCAACAAGGGTACCTGTGTGATCGGTGTTTGTATACCTAACACTTAATTTTACCCCACATCTTTATAATAAATTTAAAAATAAACAATAAAAAAAATCTTATTTTCAAATTCAGATACAGAATTTACTAGACAACAGTGATAAAACATGTCTATTACCAAACATCGATCAGTTTTAATTGTTTAAATTTTTACTGTTTCTTTATTTATACATATATATGCATGCACATATACACATTATTTTTGTAGAAAGAGGTATTGAGTCAAAGCAGCTTAAAAATTTATAGCCTTTAGTAGGGGCAACTTTAAGAACATTTGTGTTTCCCAAACTGTGGTTGCTAGATCCATTTTTCTGTTATTAAAAACTAATTAAAGTATATTAAAGACTACTTACCATTTCATCAATTGCATATTAAAATATCTGTGCCATTCCACATTTCCACTGTGTGAGTGACAGGACTTTATTAAAATCAAACTCTTCAATTGGTGTTTTTCTTTTAATTATGTCTACTTTCTTTTTTTTTTTTTTTTTGAGTTGGAGTCTCACTCCGTCGCCCAAACTGGAGTGCAGTGGCCGCTCCCGGCCACCGCAGCCTCGACCTGCTGGCCTCCGGCGATCCTTCCGCCTCAGTCTTCCGAGTAGCTGGAAATACAGGCGTGCGCTACCACGCCCGGCTAATTTTTTGATTTATTGTAGAGATGAGGTCTCGCCTGCCCAGGCAGGTGTCGAACCTGCGGGCTCAGGCAATCCACTCACCTCAGCCTCCCAAGGCGCGGGATTACAGGCTGAGCCACCGAGCCCGGCTATGTCTACTTTCTTATATCCATTGGTTCATTTTTCTCTTTTTGAATTTCCCAGTAGATTGATCTCTATTCCATATCTCATCGACTCTGTGTCCTTTCTCTTAATATTATTTAGCCAATTTACTAAGTTTTACTTGGCCACTACACTTTTTACTAAGCTTTTTATTTTAGAATAACTTTAAGTTTTTTTTTAAAAAGTTGAAAAGCAGTACAGTTTTTGTGCATTCTCACCCATTTTCTACCTTATTGTTTCCAACTACATGACCATGTACATGTGTCAAAACTAAGAGCCTGATTATTGGCACACTACTATTAAATACACGTGAGGCTTCATCTGAAAAAATAAAATAAAACCAAGTTCTTCCTACATGCTAAGCACAGTGCCAAGCGTGTTACAGTCCTCTCGCTTGAATCTTTCTGAACCACCTGACGAGGCAGGTACAATGGCTGTTCCCAATTTACAGTGGGAAAATGGGGACTCGGAGGCCTCATACCTGTAGAAACTGATCAGTGATGTCAGTCAGGTTTGTTTGTCAAGCTTAACCTTTTCACCACTGCACCTTTCCGCTCCATCTTGGCTGATTCAACGACCAAAACCCCAACAAACCACACTTGTGTCTTATTCACGTTTTTATTGCTTTCCTCCTTTGTTAACTTCTTTCTCATATTTTTCCTTGTTTTTAAATTCAAGTGCTAATATTTTTCTTAGTGTTCACCTGTGCTCATTTATATTAGCTCTGTGACTGTAAATGTTTTCCCCAAGTTTTGTCTCTTTTTTTTTTCTTTTGAGTCGGGGTCTCACTCTGTCACCCCGGCTAGAGTGCCAGGGCCACAGTCATGGCTCACTGCAGCCACGACCTCCTGGACACAGGTCACCCTTTTGCCTCAGCCTCCCAAAGAGCGGGACTACAAGCATGCTGAGGCATGCTTAGCTAAGTATTCGATTTTTTGTAGAGATAAAGCCTCGCTATGTTGTCCAGGCTCCTGAAATGCTGGGATTCCAGGCATGAGCCGCTGTCTTCATTTGTTCACAAGGAATTTTTAAAGAGAAAAACCTATAAACCTTTCTCAGAACAAAATTTTAAAAGATCATCGGGGCAAATTCACTCATACGATATTTGAGGACAGTCAGTGTTACACCCTCGGCTAATAGTGAATCTCCAAGTATATGGAGACAGCAGGTAAAACACACCCTACATGAATATTGTAATCCCAAATTTTTCTTGGCACTGCCACCATTGTTTGTTTTATTACAGTCTGTATTCTTGGATTAATCTTTTTTACACTTTTGCGAGATTTACTTAGAATTAAAATACGTAGCTGTCTTGCTCTCTAAAATATAAGATCTAGAAGAAAGTATATATTCATATATAAACAATGTCTAAATGATGTAAAACATGAGATGTGATATATATACCTGACGCTTTTCCCCCAAAATAAAATAAAATCCAAAATAAAAACCCATCGTGATTGCGTTGGCTTTTCTCGGCCTCATTCCCATTTTGGAAACAGTTTTGATCTACTTCCAAACAGGTGGCCGAGGGCTGAATGTCACATTCGCTTTTTGCTCCCGGTCCTGTTATGAATGTTTAGGATTTTCTTTTCTTTTTCTTTTTTAAAATTATTTTATTCTAGCTTAGAGCTGTGGGGTAAAAGGAATGATTTGCTACATAAGTAAGTTGCATGCCCGTGAAATTTGGGCCTCTGATGGGCCTTCTCTCCCTCTGGTAAGGGACTGGGTATCCAGTATGTGGCCATGTGACTCCCCCCGCTCCCCCCCCACCACCCCGCCATCAGTGTCTAGGGTCTGCCAGTCCCACCCTTGTGCTCATGTGACTAGAGATCAGGACCTGCTGATGAGTGAGAACATGCAGCATTTCGTTCTGCTTCTGAGATAGTTCATTTGGTATGATGGTCTTCAGCTGCATTCGTGTTGCTGTGAAAGTCACAGTTTTGTTCTTCTTTATGGCTGTATGATATTCCATCGTGTATATGTCCCACATTTTCTCTATCCAGTTCACTTTCATTCGGCAACTAGGTTGGTCCCATGACTTTGCTATTGTGAACAGTGCAGCAATAAACATACGTGTGGCAGGTGTCTTTTAGGTAGAGTAATTTGTGTTCCTCTGGGTGTATTCCCAGGAGAGGAATTGCTGGGTCATGCGGAAGCCCGGTTTTTAGTTCTTTGAGAAATCACCACACTGCTTTCCACAAAGGATGAGCTAGCTTGCACTCCCACCAAAAGTGTAGAAGCATTCCCTTTTCTCCACAGCTGCACCAGCACCTGTTGCTTTTTGACTTATTAACGATAGCCATCCTTACTAGTGTTAAGTGGGAAGTCAGTGTAGCTTTGATTTGCATTTCTCTGATAATTAGCGAGGCTGAGCATTTTTTACATGTTAGTTGGCTGCTTGAATGTCTTCCTTTGAGAAACATCTGTTCATGTCCTTTGTCCGCTTTTTAATGGGGCTGTGTGAAACCATCAAAAGAGTAAAGAGACAACCCACAGAGTTGGAAAAATATTTGCAAGCTTTGCATGCATCTGACAAAGGCCTGAAATCCAGGATCTACAAGGAACTCAAATGAACTGAAAGGATTTTATTTTTCTACAATAAATGAAAGTAACAGGACAATGTCAATATAAGGATATATAAATATTTGACAATGTGAACTCCGAGGTGGAAATTCAAACATTTGTCAGAAGCCAACTGCAATTTATTTTTTGTTTTACGCTATCTTTAGCAATTTGTCTTTAGCTATGAATATTTATTCTGTCCCATAGGATAGGATATAACCTTGCAAGTTTCCCTCATAGAAAAACCTGTCTGTGTTAATGTGAAGGGAAAAATAAGATGCTATAACCAAAGTCTGTTTTCAGCCAACAGCATATATTCTCACACTCTTAACTTCTTCTTCTTCTACTTTTTTTTTTTTTAGGAAAAAGAGTAGTGTGAGTCATTATGGAAAGAAATCCCCTCTACCTGTTACCCCTGGCCCCTCACAGCTCTACACACACACACTGAGAATTCTACCCAAGAAATCCAAGAGGCACAACTTTGTAGAGATGGATTTATTTACAACAATGTAATATTAGCATTTTCTGTAAAACACAGTAAACTGTAAGAAAGACAAATTCAAAAGACAGCAGCAAATCATGCTTCATGCTTTTTATTTCTTATAATTCTTTGATTAAAAGGACAACCGTGATCATAAGAGCCATAGGAACTGCATGCTAATAGCAGATAAAGAACTGCTTTGTAATGTGAAACCTTGGCTCCACACGACACAACTTCCAGTGCAGCAAGCATTTTACATGGAAAATGGTTTTCAACAGAATACGGAGCGAACAGGAAAGATGATCTCATATTGCCAAATGGGCTTTGAGCGCCTTTCCTAATTGCCCCTTCCACGGTTTGTTGCTTGGCGTTACACATACTAATGTGTCATCCTACACTCATCTGATTTTCAAGTCTCACTCTGTTCATGCTTCTAAGTTAGTTTTAGAATCTCCTCTGCTGTTACCCTCTAAGCCTGGTGAAATGGACTCCTTTTCTGCCGTCCTATATCCTGCATGCTATAGGATATATGGTGCTCTAATTACTATGCCTGACACGTAAGTTTTCCGTGGGACACTAGCAGAGCCAAGAGACTCTCAATTCAGTGTGAACCCCAACAATTATTCAGTAGAGGACCACTCCTAGTTAAGTTTCCTAGGCAACCACTTAGTGAAAAACGTGCAGTTCTATTTTCTTTCCTCTCGTTTTCTGTATTTCCCCCCTTACAGTCCCACATCCATTCATTCTCACATTTTTCTGTATATATAACTTTAGTATTTCTTCTTCTTTTGACTTTTTCTCCTGTTCCCTTTTCTTCTGTTAATTACCTAACTTTCTTTCCCTTCGAAATGGGATCAAAACCGACACTTGTCTTTAAAGTTGGCCTGTCGACTACCATCTGGCTATTGTTTTGTCCCTTTTTAGAAAATCAGCCGTAGACCCTTCTTGATTGTGGAAATTTGACGCGCTTTTGCTACCAAGGCATGGTTGTGTGTTCCAGTTAAGATGCAGAAGTCTTGGTGACTCCGTATCTAATTTCCACATGTGTCTGTTTTCTTGGAAGGCTCAGGGAATTTAAAATGTTATTTCTCAAACAACGCCAAGAACAAACAGAGAAAGGGCCAAGGAAATTGTGATCTGGGGAGAGATTGCTTTTGCCAGCAGTTTATGAGCAGGGCTGATAAGTCAGATGCAAGAAACATGCCCCGTGTTCTGGGAGGGGTGTACGTGGATGCCGCAGCCATGTGTGTGCATTGAGGTTTCTAACAGCTTCCGGAACTTGTTCTCTGATGTGAAGATCTTTTTGGCAGAGTCACTTCGTTTTTGTTAGTTCACCCATTTTCCATGTATTGACTATGTGGTCAGGCGCAACCGCTTATGCCTGTAATCCCAGTACTTTGGGAGGTCAAGGTGGGAGGATTGTTTGAGCCCAGGAGTTCAAGACCAGCTTGGGCAACATAGCAAGATCTCATCTCACCAAAAACAAAAAACAAAACCAAAAAACAAACAAAAACAAAAAACCTAAAAAAGTCAGCCGGACGTGGTGGTGCAAACCTGTAGTCTCAGGTACTCGGGAGGCTGAGGTGGAAGGATCACCTGAGCCCAGGAGGTCTAGACTGCAATGAGCCATGATTGTACCACTGCACTCCAGCCTGGCCAAAAGAGCGAGACCCTGATTCACACACAAACAAACAAATAAAAGAATAACACAGCAAATATTTTCATTTATATAACAATTGAGAAGCTTGATAGCATTCATCTTATTATTTTACTCATCAAAAAGTCTTTAACTCTCCCTATTGCCTACAAGGTACGGCCCAGATGCTTTTGATGCAGATTTTTCAGGTCAGCCTGGGCTTCGAGAGTGACAACTCAATGGGTCAGCCAGTCAAACCCCAGAGAGGGTCGTGGAGGGGCTGGTAAGTCTAGCCCCAGAAGTGTCAGCTCTAATGGGCGATTCGGGAGTAGGGGGCTGGCAAGCCTAGCCCCCTGGGCCCCTCAACTTCGGAGTCTCGCTTTCTTCCGGCAGTTCAGCCAGCTCCCACGGCTGGCAAATCAACCTCTGGGGTGCACGCCTTTTCGGCTCCGGACGATCTTCTGCAGCTTTTCAGGGTCAAGGTTCTCATCTCATGCCCAGGAAGAATGAGGGACACGGACAGCCAGAAAGTGAGAAAACAGGATTTATTGAGAGGACAGAGAAGCTCCCACGATGGTAGAGGACCCAACGGTTGCCCGTCTTGGACCAAAAACCTGGTGCTTATATAGCTCCAAGTCCAAGCCAATTGGCTAGCAGGAGCTGTGAGCTGTAGCTATTCTGATTGGTGAGTATTAAGGACCAATCGGAGGAGGTAGGGGCCTAATGGTGAGCTGATTGGTTGCTTTTCGATCCCGGCAGTGAGGTCTTTAGCTCTAGCTTGAGAGGCTTGCAGGGAACTTTGCCGTCGCTGAGCCTGAGGGGCCTGCAGGGAGTTTGCTACATTGTTACCAGAGGACCCGCCTGTCTGTCTGCCTAGCCTTTCTCTAGCTATCTCCTGTCTCACCTTCGCCTGCCTTTCCCAGGGCTTTGGAATCTCTTCGTAGCCTCGTTTCCAACTCTGCTTTCGCATCTCCCATGAATTCTCTCTGGGGTTTGACTGGCTGACCCATTGAGTTGTCACTCTCGAAGCCCAGGCTGACCTGAAAAATCTGCATCAAAAGCATCTGGGCCGTACC
>CAUYQG010273148.1:0-12132 GCA_963574415.1 Tarsius wallacei
GGTAGCGCACGCCTGTAGTTCCAGCTACTTGGAAGGCTGAGGCGGAAGGATCGCCGGAGCCCAGCAGGTCGAGGCTGCGGTGGCTGGGAGCAGCCACTGCACTCCAGTCTGGGCGACAGAGTGAGACTCCAACTCAAAAAATAATAATAATAATAATAATACTGCAAATCAGACCTCCACGTGGGAGTAGTTCTTATTTATGGGGAAGGGAGTAGTTTGAATAAGTGAGATCTATGGATGGCTGATTAGCTTCTTTCCTCCCTGCTCTTAATACAGGAGCCAGCAGGCATTAAATTTGCCACTTACATTTGTTTTTTACTTCCATGTTTTAGTAGGACACTAATAAGTTAAACCAAGTGACCAAAAGCCATACAGAGTAAGAAAAGTTAACTTATAGACATGAAAATGTCTTCAGAATAATCTAGAAGCTCTAAGTCTGGTAGCTTTAAAATAACTGTTTTATAAAGTGTTAATGTTAAATAAGCTTCATGATTAAGAACCCCAGTTTAAAAACATTTTAAGTTTATATCAATAATTTTAGGGAGTACAAATAGTTTTTGGTTACATGGTTGCGTTGTATAGTGGCAAAGAAGTCTGAGCCTTTTTTTTTTTTTAAGGTTTCAAGCAAAGTTTATTTAGAAAGTAAATGAGAGAGAAAGAGAAGATTTGCCTCCCTAGGACAGGGGAGGCGGCCGGGGCCAAGGCTAAAGAAACCAGAAGTCTGAGCTTTAAGTGTACCCATCATTCCTACCTGTGCACATTGTACCCAACAGTTGATTTTTTTTGTCTTTCCTCCCCTTCCCCCCTAAGAAACTTCATTTAAAAATGATGTGTAAACATAAGGTTTGCTGTTGTGTCTCTGAATTCAGACAATGGGTTTTAATGAATCATAAATTGATGAAGTAGTAATATAAGTATATAACTAATAGGAGATATGAAATTAGGCTTAACTGCTGCAAGATGGTACAATATGGTGTTTTCCCTTTTGCTAGAAGTTGATTGCCATATAAGTAGGATAACCTTATCATTTGTTATTCAACAAGACCCTTTTGAGAATGAAAAGAGGCACTATTAATAATTAATACTGGGATAATAGGAATAAATATAGCACTGTTATGGAATATGTGACCCTTTGTGTGTGTCATAAGTCAAGTAGTCTATCCTCTGACAATGTAAACTTTTTAGCAAAATCTAAACAAATTTAAGTGGTTTGTTTTTTTCTTATTTGTTTTAGGCATTGTTTGTATCAAAAAGCAAGTTCTGATCATATTGATATTACTTTGTAGAACTGTTTTAATTTTATAAAATTTCTACTTTTAAGTATGCTTTTTTCCTAACCATATAGGTAGGTCAAATATATTTGTAGAAAAATAAATTCTTAAATCACAAACACTGTCTTATCAAGTACATTATTGTACTTTTCCTCTTTTTTAGCACTTGGACATTATTATTTTAGGCATTGTAATTTTGATTGCTCTTTTGTTTTTCCCTTCCAGACAAATTATGAAAACAGAATATATAGCCTGAAAGTAGAATGTGGACCTAAATACCCAGAAGCTCCTCCATCAGTTAGATTTGTAACAAAGATTAATATGAATGGAATAAATAATTCCAGTGGGATGGTAAGTTAAAGTAGTCATTTTATTTTTATATAGCGTAGCATATATAGTTTTTTTGTTGTTGTTGTTGTTTTGAGTTGGAGTCTCACTCTGTCACTCAGGCTGAAGTGCAGTAGCACGCTCCCGGCCGCCACAACCTTGACCTGCTGGGCTCAGGTGATCCTTCTACCTCAGCCTTCCAAGTAGCTGGAACCACAGGCATGCGCCACCATGCTTGGCTAATTTTTTGATTTATTGTAGAGATGAGGTCTTGCCAAATTGCTCAGGCTGGTCTCAAATCTGTGCGCTCAGGAAGTCCTCTCACCTTGGCCTCCCAAAGTGCTGGGATTATAGGTGTTAGCCACCGCGCCAGGCTGGTTATATTTTGATTATATGTGATATACTAATATCTAGTTGGGAGAAAGTTTTTTTAAAAAGACCTTTTTTAGCTGGAAGTCTAAGGAAATTTGTTTATCTTAATGTTGGTTTTCTTTTGTAAATTAGCCTATCCTTAAAAACCTAATGTACCTGCCTAGGTAAATGTGTTGGTAACACTTTTCTTGGGGTTTTGTTAGTTGGTTCAGTAGTTATATTCCTCATTTGGTGAAAATTTGAGCATTATTTCTCTTGAATTTTTTTTTCTTTAGGGTTGAAGTAACATTTGGTGAGATGAAAGGGATGACTATTCATGAAAAGATGAATTTTCGTGAAGGGGGTTTTCTTTTTATTTTAGAGTCATGGAGTACATGTGAGGATTTGCTACATAAGTAAATAGGGTGCAGGTGGGGTTTGGGCTTCTAGTGAGCCCTCTCTCGCCCTGATAGTAGACCTGATACCTAGTGTGTGGTTATGTGCCTTGAAGGAGTTTTTCATTGAGGAACCTGTATTGGGGCAATCGTGGCTGAGCATGATTGTCTCTATAAAGCAAACAAAACAGAATGACATGCTCTACCTGACCCAAGTTAAAAAATAGCTGAATTTCCAATATGAGTAGATTGGTAGGTTCCTGTTCAGACTTTGAAGCCCAGGCTCTGTTGGTGCCGTGTTGGGAGCACACTCATATGCAGTCCATGTTAGGAAGCAAGCAACACTGTCGTAAAATGGATATCCTCCATCTTAGAAGAAGTAAGATGCTGTTGATATCCGTGACTTCTGTGCTCGCTCTTCCCACCCTGTGTTCTGTCTCCCCACTGGTGTGTAGTTCATACTACTGTTGTATGTCATTTGTACACATATCCATCCTCCTTCCCCCTCCTTCTGTTTACTGTCTACGAAAAACCATACCTTAATGCTAAGACCTTCACTGCTGTCCTACAGGGTATATTGTAGGGTTCTTTCTTCCCATATTCGTGCTTCCCTCCTCCGGCACTGAGAAGGCTGGCTCCCATGATCCCCAATCCGTTTACTTATTTGCTCAATTTCCCCTTCATGTAACCTCACTTCTGGTAACAATCTGAACTCACAGCCAGCCCTTCACTCTCAGCCTCAGCCTAGTGTGTGGTCGGCGGCTGGGCCTCCCCTGAGAAGAGAGGAAGGCAGAAAAGGTCATGAGGAATGTCAGCCCTCCACCTACTGGGTGGGTCCTCCATGTCCCCTCATTCCCGTGCTAACTCGGACGGGCTCCTGTGAGTACTTCCCCTGTCCATCAGTCTTTGTGATTGATTTACTGGGAGAAGCTATTCCTTTGACATTTAATGTGCAATAGTTATCAGGTTTAAATAGATTTTCCTACGTGTTTACTGTCTCCTGCCTACTTTTGAAATGGTTGTCCTCCGTTTTTTCCTTTTCTGTTTCTGTTCTTTCAGTGGTCATTCTGGAAATAATGCATACTTACCTATTTCTGTGTGAACTAACATTAAGAGTTGTGATGAGAGAGGGATTATGAAGCACTTGAATTTACAGATCGGATATTGTTTAGGGCATTTCTTTTGTGACACAGGACTGCGTTAATGAGGAAGATAAATTGTTGGATTTCACTACTAGACATGGCTGCTTTTCTCAGCTGCTGGTTTGTTTTCGTATTGCAGCTTCTGTAAATTAAGGAGCTGTGGTGCGTTCCATATTGTTGTGGAAGCAAGGAAGTTCAGGATTCCACTTCAGGCCTGCCTCTGACGGGCTTATCTGACCTCATGGGCTTCTGGTACATTTACTGACATTGTGCCTCCTCTATCTTTCTTCCCCCAGCCCATCTGTCATTAAGTCCTGTCAGTTTTATGTCCCAAATGTAACTTCATTTAGGTCTTATTTTCCTATTTGCATTGTCACCAAATGAATGCTGGCCATCGGTCATCTCTTACCTGGACTCTTGCAACAGCCTCTCGAATTCTGTTTTTTAAAATCTCCTTCGGCCGGGCATGGTGACTCACGCCTGTCATCCCAGCACTTTGGGAGGTCGAGTTGAGAGAATTGCCTGAGCCCTCAGGTTTGAGACCAGCCTGGGCAACTTGGCGAGACCTCGTCTCTACAATAAATCAAGAAAAATTAGCCAGGCGTTATGGCTGTAGTTCCAGCTACTTGGAAGACTGAGGTGGAAGGATCTCCTGAGTCCAGCAGGTCGAGGCTGTGGTGGCCATGAGCGAGCCATTGCACTCCAGCCTGGGTGACAGAGTGAGACTCCAGCTCAGAAATAAAATAAAGTAAAATCTCCTCCAATCTTTACGAAGCAAGAAGCCCGAGGGATCCTTCTAAGACATGAGTTGTGTCGTTCGCTTCTCTGCCTTAAAATCCGTTGGTGGCTTCAGCGTCGTTGTGCATTCTTGCCGCGGCTCGCTGGGAACTCCTGAGGTGCACACTGGCTTGAATGCCTCCGTCTGGCCTCAGGTTCTTCACACTTCCTGTTCTTCCTCCTTCCTCCCCAAGTCTGTCTAGCCCCAGGGGCCCTTCACTTGTCAGTGCAAACGTCACTTTCTCAGGGAAGTCCTCCTTGATTTTTCAGCTTGAATTGTTACTCTGTTGTAGCCACTCTCTTTCTTTTTTTTTGTAGAGACTTGGTCTTGGTATGTAACCCAGCCAGGCTGGTCACAAACTCCTGGCCTCAAAGCTGCTTCTGCTTTGGCCTCCCACAGTGCTGGGATTGCAGGCGTGAGCCACTTCTCCTGGCCCCACTCTGTTATTCTTTTGTTGTTGTTGTTATACATTTCTTGTTTTTGTTTTTGGTGTTTTTGAAACAAATGTTCCTAATGTACAGATAAGTACTAGAGAATGATAACAACCAACATCTATGTATCCTCCACTTAGTCTTGTCAAATCTTAACATTTGTCTTATTTGTAATAGATTTTTTTCTTGTTGATACAGAGACTACTTATATATACATAGAGTTAACTCTGTGTGGCTTTCTCCTGTTTCCCATTCTTCTTTCTTCGGAGGTATCCCCATCTTGAACTGGTTTTTAATTTCTGTGCATGATTGTTGTGTTTTCCCTGTGCACACGTGAATATGCTTCTGCACTGTATCACTTTGGGGTTTTTTTGTTTGTTTGTTTTTTGAGCTAAGGTCTCACTCTGTCACCCAGACTGGAGTGTAGTGGCACAATCACAATCACAGCTCACTGCAGCCTCAAACTTCTGGGCTTAGGCGATCCTTCCATCCCAGCCTCCTGAGTAGCTGGGACTACAGGTTCGTGCCATCATGCCCAACTAGTCTTCTTTTTTTTGATTTGGAGTCCCACTCTGTCACCCAGGCTAGAGTTCAGTGGCATGCTCATGACCACCCCAGCATCAACCAGCTGGGCTCAGGCGATCCTTTCGCCTCCGCCTTCCAAGTAACCAGAACTACAGGTGTGTGCTACCATGCCCGGTTAATTTTTTTTTGTTGTTGATTTATTGTAGAGATGATGTCTCGCCAAGTTGTCCAGGCTGTTCTCGAACCCGTGGGCTCAGGCAGTCCCCTCACCTGGACTGGTCTTTTTTTTTTTCTTTTTTTTTTTTTGAGTTGAAGTCTCACTCTGTCGCCCAGACTGGAGTGCAGTGGCACGTTCATGGCCACCGCAGCCTCGACCTGCTGGGCTCAGGTGATCCTTCCGCCTCAGCCTTCTTCATGTATTCTCAATCCTACAGCTGCGAGTGTCTCAGGACAGCATGTTTGTTGCTGTGTTTGATTCCAATCTGCCATGGATTTTGTAAAATATAATAAAAATGAATTACTAGGAAAATAATGAAAAAGACATACAAAATACAAACTTAAAATGTTCTCTGTCAAATAGCTATAGAACTTCCTCAGTTCTTACACTCAGTTGCTGTTTTTCTTGTAAAGCACCAGTGAAACGCCGTTCGTGGCCTAGCATTGTTCCACGGACACAGTTTGAGTAGCACCACTCTGGGGAATACACTCAGAAGTCGAATGTGTGCAGCAGCGTGGGGCTCGTCTTTAACTTGAATGTGGTTCAGCTGCCCTCTGCAGGGTTCTGTCAGTGTCAACCCACAGCAGTGTGTAAGAGCACCCTATGAGTGTGCATTCCCACTAACTGTATTGCTGGTCTGGAATGGGAATTTGAAAATAGGAAAATAGACACTGGCTTCAATTATTGTTAGAGTGTAGGTGTTTGTATAGAGAGTTGTGGGTAGGTTGAATATACTGGAATCTGCTTTTCTCTTGACTGATATCTAAGAATTTGTATTATTACTTTTATAACTAGTAAATAGCACAGAATCTCACATTGATCTTTGGTGATTGTGCCAGGAGAGTTGAATATATTTTGAAACTGCTTAAGTATCTAATGAATTATAGTTTCCAGGCAGTGATGGTGGGTGTTGGTTTAGTAATTTTGGTTTATATTTATTTAATACAACTAGGCAAAAAAAAAATTTTTTTTTTGATTCGGAGCCTCATACTGTCGCCCAGGCTGGAGGGCAGTGGCACTATCACGGCTACCACAGCTTCAATGTGCTGGGCTCAGGCGATCCTTCCTACTCAGCCTTCCAAGTAGCTGGCAGGCACACACCACCATGCCTGGCTAAGTTTTTATTTTGGGTGTATTATAGAGACGAGGTCTTGTCATGTTGCCCAGGCTGGTGTCGAACTCCTGGGTTCCGGCAGTCCTCTTCTCTTGGCCTCCCAAAGTGCTGGGATTACAGACTCATGTGAGCCACTGCACCTGGGTTGTAACTAGCAAAATTAATCCTTGTGGGTGGTTCAGACTCTAAGGCATAAACAACAGTGTCTTATGCTGTAAGAGCTCACATTGGGAGGTTACTGTATATTGTAGGCTGATAAGATGCAGATTCTGTTCTGACGTGATATTTATTTTCCCTTGCTGTTTACTCCCCCGCCCCTTCATCTTTTTTTCACTCCCTTTAAATCTGTTGTGCTCTCTGTTGGTATTTCACAGGATTTGCAATCACTTGTGTTTTATTTAACTACACTCACAGCTGGCAGTGTTTGTTTCTGCTTTGGAAATAGTTTGGCATTCTCCCCTCTTACTTTATAAACTTACTCAGTTATGGAATCTATTTTAAATAGGCTAAGGGGGTTGCTACTCTTTTAAGTCAAAGCATTAGAGGGAGCATTTTAAGTATATCTTAACATTATATAACATTTTTCTTATTGTTTTCATTAGTTACTTAGGAGAAGTATCATAGCTGGGCATGGTAGCCGTGAGTGTGCCACTGCACTCTAGCCTGGGAAACAGAGTGAGACTCCTGCTCAAAAAAAAAAGTATCACCCTAAAATTATTTTGCTTTTTTGCTTGTAAAGAGTTTTATTGTTATATAATCCACCACCCAAGTCACCCATTTAAAGTGGTCAATTCAGTGTTTTTTAGTATTCCGAGCATTGTGGATCCATTACCATAATAAAACCCAATTTTAGAATGTTTTTATCCTTCCCAAAGGAAATTTGTACCCACTGGTTGCCATTTCCCACCCTAGTAGCTATAAAGTGATATTTTGTTGTGATTTTGATTTGCAATTCTCTGATGGCTAATGATATTGAGCACCTTTTTACGTGCTTATTAGCCATCTCTGTGTCTTAGAAAAAAATGTCTATTCAGATTCTTTGCCTGTTTTTTAAGAGCAGTTTAAAACAACATGCATCATCTGTGGGTCAGGAAGGTGGGTGCAGTTTAGCTGAATCCTGTGGCTCGGTTTCTCACAAGGCTGTGTCGAGATGTCAGCCTGTGCTGTGGGCTCATCTGAATGCTTGATTCAAGACAGATCCAGTTCCAACCTCCCTCATGTGGTGTTGGCATGCTTCAGTTTCTTTTGGGTTTTTGGACTGGTGAGGGCCTTAGTTTTTCACAGGCTGTTGCCCAGAGACCACCCTCAGTTCCTTGCCACGTTGGCTTCTCCATAGGGCAGTTCACAATGATGTGGTATCTGGTGTCCATCTGTGAAGCAGGCGAATGAAGGCAAGAACGAGCAAGATGGAATCCAGAGTTCTTAAGAATCAGAATACGATTTAGTATTGGAAATGACATTTCAATACTGTATTCATTAGAAGCAAATCAGATACACACATAATTTTTTTTTTTTTTTGAGTTGGAGTCTCACTCTGTCACCCAGGCTGGAATGCAGTGGCACACTCACTATCACCGCGGCCTCAACCTGCTGGACTCAGGTGATCCTTCCACCTCAGCCTTCCAAGTAGCTGGAACCACAGGCACTTGCCACCACACCCGGCTAATTTTTTGACTTATTGTAGTCTGAGGTCTTGCCAAGTTGCCCAGACTGGTCTCAAACCCCTGGACGCAGGCAGTTCTCTTGCCTCCACCTCCCAAAGTGCTGGGATTACAGGCATGAACCACCATGCCCAGCCTACACGCCAATTATAGTAATAAGAGGGCAGAAGCAAACTTTTGGAAGTGGTGGATAGGTTTATGGCATAGATTGTGGTGGTGGTTTCATGGGTGTATACTTGTCTCCAAATGTATCAAATGTATGTAAAAAATTAATTTAAAAAGAAATAGTAAAGAAAAAGAAAGTCATAGGTCTAGCCCATACTCCATGGGAAGGATTACATAGGGCATCAATATCAGGAGTTAAGGATCTTTGAGAGTCATCTTAAAAGCTGCTTACCACAGTCTGCCTTTGCACACATTAATTGGGTTGTTTGGCTTTTTATTATTTAGTTGTAAGAGTTCTTTATGTACTAGACAGAAACCCTTTCCTTATCGGATATACGATTTGTAAGTATTTTCTCCCATTCTATTTGGTTGTCTTTTTATTTTTTTGATGGTATGGTTTGTAGTGTAAAATTTTGATGTAGTCAGTTTATCTACTTTTTTTTTTTGTCAAATGTGCTTTGGGTGTCAGAGCTGAGAAACCATTGTCAAATCCAACGTGATGAAGGTTTATTTCCATGTTTTCTTCTAACAGTTTTATAGTTTTAGCTTTTAACTTAGGTCTGTGATCCATTTTGAGTTAATCTTTTATGATTGGTGTGAGTTAAGGGCCCAGTGCTATTCTTTTGCATGTGGATATCCAATTGTCCCAGCACCATTTGTTGAAAAGACTATCTTTTCCTGTTGAATTGTCTTGGTACCCTATTGAAAAACACTTAACCAAGAATGTTAGGATTTATTTCTGGATTCTCAGTTGTATTCCATTATCTGTTTGTCCTTGTGAGCTTGACCTTTCTTGATTACTGTAGCTTCCTAGTAAGTTTTGAAATCAAAAGAACTTTGTTCTTTTTCAAATTGTTTTGGCTAGCCTGGGTTTCTTGTATTCTCATATACATTTTAGAATCAACCTGTCCATTTCTGCAAAGAAGAGAAAGGCAGTTGAAATTTTGATAGGAATTGTATTGCATCTATAGACCAGTTTGAGAATATTGTCATCGTAACAATATTACATCTTCCTATGCATTTATATTTATTTAGGTCTTTAACTTCTGTCAACAGTATTTTGCAGTTTTTGGTGCACAAGTCTTACACTTTTGTTAAATTTATACTTATGTATTTTATTCTTTATTTTATTGTAAATGGCATTGTCTTCTTTTTCTTTTCTTTTTTTTGGAAATGGAGTCTCACTCTGTCATCAGAGTGCAGTGGCATGCTCACAGCTACCTCAGCCTCGACCTGTTGGGCTCAGGTGATCCTTCCACCTCAGCCTTCCAAGTAGCTGGAACTACAAGCGGTTGCCACCATGCCCCACTAATTTTTTTGAGTTATTGTAGAGACGTAATCTCGCCAAGTTGCCCAGGCTGCTCTTGAACCCCTGGACTCAAACGATCCTCTTGCCTTGACCTCCCATAGTGTTGGGATCACAGGCGTGAACCACCATGCCTGGCTGTAAATGGCATTATTTTCTTAATTTTTATTTTCACATTGTTCATTGCAAGTATAAAAGAATACAACTAATTTTTTAATATATGGATCCTGTATCCTACAGCCTTGCCAAACTTGTTTATTGGCTTTAATAATATTTTAGTGGCCTGGCTCGGTGGCTCAACCTGTAATCCCGCGCCTTGGGAGGCTGAGATGAGTGGATTGCCTGAGCCTGCGGGTTCGAGACCCGCCTGGTCAACTTGGCGAGACCTCATCTCTACAATAAATCAAAAATCAGCCAGGCGTGGTGGCGCGCGCCTGTAGTTCCAGCTACTTGGGAGGCTGAGGCGGAAGGATCGCCAGGGCCCAGCAGGTCGAGGCTGCTGTGGCCGGGAGCAGCCACTGCACTCCTGTCTGGGCAACGAAGTGAGACTCCAACTCAAAAAAATAAAAAAGTAAAAAATAAATAAAATAATAACAATAATATTTTAGTGGAGTCCTTAGAATTCTCTATGTACCTGATCATGTCATCTGTAAATAGAGATGTTTCTGCTTCTGTCCTTCCAATCTGGGTGCCTTTTATTTCAGCTTCTTGCCTAATTGTCCTGGCTAGGACCTCCAGTACAATGTTGATTAGAAGTAATAAGAACGGCTATCCTTGTCTTGGTTCTGGCCTTAGGAGGAAAGCATTCAGTCTTTAACTATTAAGTGTGAGGCTGGCTGTATATTTTTTGTAAATGCCTTTGTTATAACAGGTTGAGGCAGTTACTTCTAGTCCTAATTTGTTCAATGTTCATATAATAACATTGAACAAATTTGAATTTTGTCAAAATTTTTTTGCATCTATTGAGATGACCGTGGTTTTTGTTCTTTATTAGTATGATATCACACTGACTGATTTTTTTTCATTTATTATTATTATTATTTTTAGTCAGGGTTTCACTGTGTCCCTTAGCAGGAATGCAGTAGCACCATTGCAGCTCACTGCAGTCTCCATCTCCTGGGCTCAGGTGATCCTTCTGCCTCAGCCTCCCAAGTAGCTGGGATTACAGACATGTACCACCATGCCTAGCTAATTTTTTTATTTTTTGCAGAGATGAGTTCTCACTATGTTGTCCAGGCTGGTCTTGATCTCCCGGACTCAAATTATCCTTCCACCTTGGCCTCCCAAAGTGCTGGGGTTATAGGTGTGAGCTACTGTGCCCAGCCCTGATTTTTTAAAACTGAACTTATCTTGCATTTCTGGGATATATCCCACTTGGTGTACAATCTTATATGTTGCTCACGATCAGTAGTGGGTGAGAGCTTATGGCCTTTTCGGGGCTCTCATGAGTTTTGGTGCACATTCATGTTGTCTGCTAGATTCCCAGGCCTATGTTGGAGCTTTTCAATGACTCTATGGACATCTCATTTCCCAGCTTCTCTGCTTGAGTATTTATATGTATTATATATTTTTATTATTTATTTATTGTTTTTATTTTTTAGATTTTTTTTAGGAAATACCTACTAGAGAAGGAATACTTTCCCTAGATATTATTCCAAGACTTTAATTTTATAGTGTACTTTTTGTAAAATAGAGCCAAGGTATGTATTTTTAAAGTATGCTTATTAAAATATGCTCTAAAAATGGGAGCCATAGTACTTTAAACTTGGTAGTTACCTGTACTCTTTTTCTCCCCTTGTAGGTGGATGCACGGAGCATACCAGTGTTAGCAAAATGGCAGAATTCATACAGCATTAAAGTTGTACTTCAGGAGCTAAGACGTCTAATGATGTCCAAAGAAAACATGAAGCTTCCACAGCCTCCAGAAGGACAAACATACAACAATTAATTTTAGTGGGTCTCAAACTTGTCTTAAATCAGCAACCTTTTACTCATGTTAATGTCTTGATTAAATATCACAATGCGAAATACCCACACGTTAAGTAAAAGAATTCCAGCTGGCAGACATGACCTGGACATTTGTAAGAATATATTTAATATATGTACACCCTTTATGTTTTCAGGTAACAGGAGGAAAAATGTGGCATACTTTTTTTCTCTTGTTAAGGCACTGTCATTTGAACATAAGCCTGGAGTACTCGAAAGAGAATTCAGGTTTACAAGATGAAAGCGTAGTGAGAAGTGTCAGCTGGCAGTGAAAGCATGTGTGTTTCTGAAAAGCAAAAGTCTCAAGAAAGAAAAACAGAAATGGCAGGCTTTATCCATCTTGCTTAGTGAAAGAGCTGCAGTTGAAACTGTTTAAAGTAGCAGGTATAATGAATATTGTCATAAATGTTAATTTTTGAAGCGGTGTGGGTGCTGACTACTAGTAGTATCAAAAATATGTTCA
>CAUYQG010273161.1:0-12783 GCA_963574415.1 Tarsius wallacei
GAAGCCCATAATATCAATAAAGGTACCTGATCTCAAATCAGGTGAAGTGGGGACCAAAGGGAGGCCAAAACTTTACCTCTGCGATAACCACGTGTATACCTAGTCCTCAATTGTACCCCACATCTTTAAAAGAAAAGAAAAAAACTTAAGATTATTTTTAGAGTACTGTGAACTCATACGATAAAAGTTGTGATAAAATATTTTTATTGTCAGTCTATTGCTGATGAATATGTCAATTGCTTTATTGACTATATTTCCTACTTTGTGACTATAAGAAGCTGCATTATTGATTACAACAGAAATTCCAAAGAGATTACCATCACTTTTACCATATTGTGTTTCATTGGTACCATAGCCCAACCCTAGTACAGTATGAGAAGGAACTACTGAAGGTTGTGGATAGCAAAAAGCAGGGATAATGTGTTGTTATCTTAGAATCTGACTACCACACTAGCTAAACAATCAAGTCATCCCAAAGTGTGATACTGTCCTAGAGTTGACCAAAGTTAAATTCTGTATTTCATAGCTTTGTCTAATATGTCTCAACAAGACATATGGTAGTGATAAGAACTTGATTTTTTTTTTTTACAAGTTGCTGATGCTAATGGCAATACAACTATTTTTAGGACTGAACTTAGAATGCTGAGCTTTCCTTTGAGATGTATCCATTCAATAATTTTTAGGACTTATTTCATTATCACCTGTTTATTAAAGATTTTTAAATTTGAAGAACTTATAGCTAGCATTTTAAATGTATTTTTAGTAACATTTTTATGAACATAAGGTTTTGTAAGTATTGACTTATTTGGTGAATCAACTTTATAAATATTGTTGTATTGGAATAGTGGGCACCCTTTCATTCTGAAGAGGAGTCCTATGAGGCAGTTGTCAAGAACTCCAGCTGCAAATAAGCTGCTTAAAGATCATCAAAAACCAAACATCTTTCAGAGCAACTAAGTCTCCAAATAACAGCTGTGATTAACTGTAGCTTCCTTATTTATATGCTACTGGTTATGAATCATATGGTTGATTTGATAAGACAGTTAATATGATAAGATATGATACATTTTTGTTCAATTTATTATTTGCAGATGTAGTAAACAGTCAAGTTCATCAGGTTGACTACAATTAATTTTATTTCTTGTTATGGTTACAAAATCTGCTCATGAGTGATCCTCTGTTTTTAAGTCAAACATGTGAATTTACTTTCAAGTATATCTTTAAAGACTTCTGGAGCAATCTTGTGCATTGACATTTTTCTAGAAAGCATCTGAGGATTTGTTAACTGGACTTTATAGATGAAATGTGTGGAAGAAATAGTTTTTCACATGATGGAGGAACTCTCAAGAGACAACTAATAAATACCCTGACTAGGCTCATGTGGTTTTTGTGTCTCAGACTTTTCAGCCTTAAGATCAGAGTATTGTGAACATCGAATTAATATTTTTTTAGAAAGAGGCCAGAGCATGTGTTTTGGTTATTTTGATGATTCATCATCCTGTGTCTGGGAGAGAAGGACCTACAGCCTAAGAAAAAGTCTCTGATTAGGAATGTTGGTAATGGGCATGAATATTAAGCAAGTTTTACTTGCTCTTTATTTTCTTTAGTGCAGGTAAAAGGTGTTATTCCTATGATTCAGACTTACTGGCATCAGGAAATATGTTGGGATTTAATACCAAAAAGTGTTAAAGTATTCCTTTACCTCTCATTGTCCTCTCTGCATGCAGTTCATTTGGAGGTCTCTCTTATGTATGGTTTGTCAATAGCGATCTGCTAGTAGATGTTTAACAACTGGCTCTAAGAGAAAAGTGAATACACAAACACACAAAAACACACATACATACATATATTAATAAGATTAATAATGCCACTTGAGGGCTGATGGAAAATTTTCTGTTAAATATTTCTTTATATAATTTTAGGCATGTTTTAAGCAAAAGTGCTTTCTTAATTTTCACTATAGCATTATAACTTTAAAAGAATTGCTATAGCTTGCAAAATCTACTATCAATTTTTATAATATTATTGCCAAAACTAGTGTCACAAAATCAGATTGGAAACTGCTTGATTATTATTTATTTCATCACAGAAGTCACTGGCCTTGACTAATGAGTATAGTTCTGACGTCAGTGTTGGTTATTTTCTTTCATTTTTGAAAAAAAATTCACTAAGAAAAATGAAAATATGTCAGAACTTTGTTCAGATGTCAATGATATGAGTAACTACTTTGCTAAATTAGATAATAGTTTTTGAATACTAAAATTATTCCCTTAATATTTTGGGCTATTCACAATGTAATAGCTACAAATATGTCATATTTTAAAGATTAATCTACACTACTTTCTCCAAGATTTTTTTTCTTTTTTTTTGAAGTTGAATCTCTTTTTTTTAAATTTTGAAGATGTGGGGTACAATTCAGGGTTAGGTATACAAATGGTCATTATGCAGGTACCCTTGTTGATGAGGTGTCACCCCCTTCCCTGGCAGTCGCCCCCACCCCCCGCACTGGCAGTTTCCAGCTACTGCCAATCACTTTCTTATTGTATTATGATAATTGTTCAAGGTCTGCTTATGAGTGAGAACATGTGGTACTCAGTCAGTTCTTTGTTTCTGTGATAGATCACTCAGTATTATAGATTCTAAGTCCATCCAAGTTGCTTCAAAGTTCATAAGTCTAGACAGTCAGCAAACGAATGAAGCCCTGATTTATAGTGTTTGTTGATTACCACAATGTGAAAAAGTGTACCAGGCTGATTTCCAACTACACATCATTGAATGCAGAGTTGAGAAGAGATGCACAATAGCATACAATTAAATAGCAATTCTATCACTCAGATAGAATGGATATAAATAGCCTCAAGAACATGGATAGCAAATTGTCAAATGTTGACATATAATTAAGAAGTAATGAGTACTATATTTTAACCTGTTCTAACTTTATTTATTCAACATTTTATATGTAATTTAATTTTTAATAATGGTGTTTAGCAACCAGCTTGCAAAATTCCTGAAATTTTAACAATTGGCCCCTGTGAATAGGTTTGCTCTCTCTAGAGCCAGCTCCAGCACAGTACTGGCTTTGTGGAAGGGCAGAGTTCTAAGCTTAAGAGAATTCCAAGTTTCTGGCTCAAGCAAACTGGATAGGTGTACATCTTTTTATTTCACCATCTTCCCATTGCAATCCACCTACTTTGGGGCCAGTAGTTTTTTGATTACTCACACATCTGACTATTTCACTCCTGTACTCAGAAGACTTGGACGTCTGCCCTTTTGATTAGAAGTTCCAATTGCCTTAGCATGTCACACAAAAGTTTGGGTCAAGTGACCCCAATATGCCACCCAGTCATATCTCCTCACTTTATGTCTGTATTCTCTAATCAGATTAGTTTTTATTACTCAACGAAGTTTTTATTACTCAGAGAAGTAATCTTTGGTCATACCTCTATCAGTGCCTTTAATGACTCTCTTCTATCTCCCTAAATAAACCTTGTCCTTTTCTCTGCAAGGTAGTGAAATGGAAGTATATAAAACTTTGCTCAGATGTCAATGGCATTAACTATTTTGCTGGATTGGATAATAGTTTTTGAATACTGAAATAATATTTCCCTAATATTTTGGGCTATTCATGATGTAATAGCTGCAGATATGTTACAAATTCCAGATCTGGCTCAAATATTCCTTCCCTTGGGAAAGTTTTTCATCCTTCTTTCCCTCCCATCAGAACTGTTACGAGTTGAAAAGAGGTTATTTTGGTTATATTAAAACAGTCATTTAGAAAAAACTTGGAAACTTGTATTAAGCTGAGTTGGGCTAAATGTAGAGGCCATTTGAATTTAAAAGTGAACATTTTTCCTTGTCCCCCTCTCACTGTCCTTGGATTTAGTAACTGTTGCTGGTACTGAAGGGAGCACAAGCATCTTCATTGAACACCTTGATAAGCACGAGGCACACACAAAAAGACTGCGTGTCCCTGGAAAAGACTCTGCTAGACCTAGATAAGAAATGGACCCAGCTAAAACTTTCTAAAACCCAAAAATGTATCAGGTCCCTTATGACTGCTTTCTTTCATGTCTTTGTATTAATTTTATGTATAATATTTAATCAAGCCTTGTGAACCAGAACTCCTGAAATAAGCAAAAACTGTAATCAGCTAGAAAGTACGCAGCCCCAAGTTGTTCAAGGTAATTGTAACTTGGAAGAATGGCAGGATTGATGTTATCTGAGCACCAGTTTGTGACAATAACTGTTTGGGGATTAAACACTGAGTAAGAAAAAAACTGAGTAATGGTCATTAGACATGTAGTCATTATTAATCAATAATAGGAAAAAGATAAGAAACTGTATGTTTTATTATATAAATACTGGATAGAAACTCTGCTTAAATGAACAGGTTTTTGGTGAATACACAGCCTGTTCCCTGATACCATGGTATCAAAATATAATTCCTTCCTTCTCCCAGCTTTCTGCCTCTCCTATTTGATTGATCACGAGGGAAGCAGCTGATTGTTGGATCGGACTGTAACAGAACCACATTCTCAGCCCAGTAGCTCTCATTAATTTTTGTAAATATATCTGCTATAGGAACAGCTTCCTTTTAGCACTGATGTTCTAAAATTATGATTTATTTATTTTTTCACTTCTTTATTTATAAACTCCTTGAAATATTGCCCAGCTAGTCACTATTTTCCTGTGCCAAGAGCATTATCTGTCATGTGTGTATCCTCAGTAACCCATTTTTGGATGTAACCTCAGTAACTGGATGTGGATGACATTTTAAGATCTTAAGTATATTGGCATTCCGAGGATAAACCAAATGCTTACATGACATATTTTTCCTTAATAAATCACTTAATTGAATTTTATATTATTCTGTTTAGGACTTCTGTATCTACTCTAGTAATTGAGATTAGCTTCAGATTGTCTTGAGTTACTACTTTTGTCTAGTTTGATTTCACAACATCCCATAGAAATTACTATATTTTTCTCATTTTTTCTCCCACATCTGCAACAAATTTATTTTTTAAAAGAATTTATTTTTAGATTAAAAAATACAAATGCAAGCTGTGTTATTATTTTATAACCACAACAAACTAGTACAGGGTGCCCTGTACAAAACACAACAAAGGTTCAGAGATGGAGGCATTCCCTTAGTAAGGCTGAAAATTTCGATCTCTGGTATTTGGAATTTAGGCTGCAATCCTTGTTTTTAGAAGAATCACTGAGTGTGTGGCAGTCACTGGAAATATGCGGTTCTATGTGTAGTCATGTAACTATATATATAACATTTAAATAGTTTCATTTATTTCAGTTTGTTTTGACCATATTTGAACCGAAAAATGACACTTGGCCCAGGTAGAAGTAGATGAAGTGTTAGTTTCTGTGTGCTGCCATATTACCAACTTCCCTGCCCCCATGCAATGCCAAGTAGTATTGTTCTTCTCAAATCCTTGCTGTGGGCCCCAAAGTCCTTTTCTACTTATATTACTCCAACAACTGAGTAGCCTACTCCATCGAGTCCTGTTGCATGTCTTTCAATATGTCTGTAGTTTTGATCAAGGCCTTTGGATCAAATGTGGTTACTGTGAAGAAAGTGTTGGCCCACTGCAGTGTCTTCTGGAACAGAAGGGCTCATGCCCGGGACACCTGTCATCCATACTGAAGCCCTGACACATCTCAAAGCTGCCTTATTTTTCTGTGCTTTGAATTAGTTTATAAAACTTTGTAAGTTTTTTCTTCTTTTTTTAGGTTTCTGGCACAAATAGAAGGTATCTCATTAAGAATGTATCATCAGAAGACTGTATTCAAAAGTCACTGGAAATAAGCTATTCTCTGTGTAGTTACATTACCAATATAAAATACAATTAGTTTCATTCATTTCAGTTTGCTTTCAGTATCAGAGTTTGCTTATTCTTTTAGATTTAACTTTATTTCTTGGACATGTGAATCATTAACATGATTTAAAAGGTCCTTCCTTTTACACAAAAGTAGCACATACACAATTTGTCCACATTTCTTTCTTTAACTTCACAGTATATCATGGAGCTTTTTCTAACAAAATATGGGGATGATTCTCACTCATTTTCATGGCTTCCCAGATGCTCTAATGTGAGTCTTTCCTGAAGATTATTCAAGATTTTCCCTGTGAAAGGAACTTGACATTATTTACAATTTTTATATTACTGATAATCTACATGTGCAAGCTTGTGTACCTCTGTTGTTTCACATATGTGGAAATGTATTTTCAGAGGATTTCTTGGGTTCATGGCTGAGGCGTATGTTTTATGTTAGATTTTACATTTCCCACCATATGCATTATACCATTTCACACTGTCACCCGCAACGAATGAGTTTGTGTATTTCTCTTCAGCACTGTCAGCAGAATGGATTATAGAATTTTTGAACATATGAGAGGCATTGGACATTTCAGTGTGGCACTAATTTGTCCTTTATTTTGATTTTGAATGAGCATATTTTCATGTGTTTAGGAGCCATTTGACTTTCATTCCCTGCTGAACTTTCTTTTTTATCCTGTTAAATAAATAGGATTATACCGAATTTGGCATCTTTGGGATGTTTTGTCATTCTGTCCACAGGTATGAGATATATCGCCTTTATTTAGATCTACTTTTGGTTCATTTAAGAATGCTTTAAAGTTTTCATCTTTCAGAGAATTTTATGAAGCTTAAAAATTATAAAAATTTAAAAAAGTAAAAATGAAAAAATAGTTTTTATTGAATAGGTGTTACATATTTTTTATAAAGTTTACTCTGGAATATTTTATGTATTTTGTTTTGAAAATTTGGTCTTTCCTCTTTTATATTTTCTAAATGGCTAGAATTTATAAATAGTGCTATTGATTTTTGTTAGTTCCATATCCTGCCACCTTACTGAATTATCTTACTGTTGTAGCTTTTCATTGATTTTGGGGTTTTCTCCAATATTGTTGCCTTGCTGCCTACAGATAAAGTAATTGTCCTCTTTCTGATTCCTGTGATTCCATTTTCTACCTTTCTGGGACTTCTTTTGATAGCAATTATCAAGCACTTGCTATGTGTCAGACAGTGTTCAGAGGACATTGCATACATTTATGCTTTTAATTCTCGTAACAAACCTACAATGTACTGTTGTTATCCTTACTTCATAGAGAGATTAAGTAACTTGCTTGTAATGAATGGAGTCAGAATTCTAGCCCTCAAGTCGGGCTATAGGATGTGTCCTCCTTAGAAAATGAAAGTTTCCTTTCAGTTTTCCGTATTAGTCTTACTTAGTTCAACCAGCTCAGAATTCGAATCTTAGCTTGGAGACAAAAACAACATATAATTTCATTTTTTTTCTTTCTGACTTTTGTTTCTTCTTAATATCCATTGTTCTCTTTAAGAATCTCATGCACAGTTTTAGATTTAACTTGACTTTTCTCCACTTCTACCATTTACATTAAAACTTTTAAATGGGCTTAATTCCTTTAAATTATTATCTCTTCCACCTCTCCTATAATGAAATATAAGGATTAAAAGCAAAGACATCAGTATTTTTGCTACAAAAAAGGAAGGTCAGAATTACAACATTAATTTGCCCATTTGGCTGGGGAATATGGGACGGATGGGATTTTCATTGTGCTTACTTAATTTTACCTTTCATTTGTCAGACACATTGTCTTGCAAGTGACAGCAGTCAAACTCAAATAGCATTAAAAAAAAGACAAAATTGGTGGAAGAATTTAGCGTTATATGAACTGGGGTCAAACACAAGAAAAGAGTCTTTGGAATAAGCAAAGCTGCTGACATCAGGATATA
Organism: Tarsius wallacei; assembly: GCA_963574415.1. Classification (NCBI taxonomy): domain Eukaryota; kingdom Metazoa; phylum Chordata; class Mammalia; order Primates; family Tarsiidae; genus Tarsius; species Tarsius wallacei. The sequence continues at coordinate 7,794 of CAUYQG010273161.1, forward strand.
TAAATGCCAGTCTCTCTCTTCCCTTCCCCAAACTTTCAAGCTCTCATTTTTGTTATTCTCTTTCATTTGCCTTTCCTCTCAATCTTTTCCAAGAAGGAGGACATATTTTCACAGCAATTCCAGAGTTTCAGCAACTTCTTCATAGAGGAAAACAATATGTTTCAGTTGTAGAGCCAAAAATTCCAGGAAATGTCACTAGCTCAACTCAGGATGTTTTTCCATCTTTGGGCCTATCACTGTGGCCCGGGAGAGCAGTTTCTATTAGTCATAAGCCTGTAGGGGTTGGGGAAGGGGTTACTCTCTTGAAATAATTATTCTAGTTTTTTAAAAATTGTGGTTTTTCTACTGCACCTTGAAATCAATTTAGTGTGAGAAAGGAAAAGAACATTAATCTGAGAAATGTGAGTCCTATTAAATTATCAGGCTTAGAGAGACATTAAAATAAGACAGTAATCACATTCTACTTCCCTTCCCCCAGGAGCTGTGTTTTAATCTCTTGAAACTAGTACTGTCTCAAGTTAATCTAATATTGCCAAACTAGACACTGTAACCCATTTCCTATAGCTTAGCAATGTATAGCCAATCATTAATCAATGTTATTTCTGTAAGCCAATGAGAATTCCTGACAACTTTCTATCCTCCTTTTTCTTGTCTTTAAAGGCCCGCCTGGGCAACTTGGCGAGACCTCATCTCTACAATAAATAAAAAAAATTAGCCGGGCGTGGTAGCGCGCGCCTGTAGTTCCAGCTACTTGGAAGGCTGAGGCGGAAGGATCGCCGGAGCCCAGCAGGTCGAGGCTGCGGTGGCTGGGAGCGGCCACTGCACTCCAGTCTGGGCAACAGTGAGACTCCAACTCAAAAAAAAAAAATCCACTTGTAACAGCTGCTAATCAGAGTGTATACTCAGGGCAATTGAAGTAGGAACTCCCAGGTTGCAATCCTTATGCTTGGACCAAATAAACTCTCTACTGTTTTAATTTTACCTCAGTTTATACTTTAGGTTGATAATGGCCACTAAAGGAATGGTTTTGAAGAAATGAAAAAGATGAGGACAGAATAGAATTAGTCTATTGACAATCTAAATTTCATGGAAAGCTCATTTTCACAGGGTAGTTACTGACAGAACTTACAGACAGGGTGTCAAAATAACATTTTAAAATAGACTGTTTTTAAAAAATATTGTATATCATTCTTCAGCATTTGTCGAAGACTCTTTGAAATTACGCACACAGCTCTGAAAAGTCTTTGGTGTTGGTTCCTTGTTGTTTCCTTTACCCAGAAATGCATATTACTAGCTGGGCTTTATGACCTAGTGACTTCATTTCCCCTTGACTCTGTGGTGTTAGTGCTTGATTTCTTGAATATTGAACAGGACTCCTGCCCTGTGCAATGATCATGCAGAGTCCTGCGGAGTTATCCGGGGATATTAAGGGTCTCGTGGCTGTCACATAGTTTGCCAACTCCAGAATGGACACTCCCGGCCAATTGGCTCCCTGCCAGCCCCAGAGATGACACATAGAACTTTCTTGTAAGCTTTGCCTTTCTGCTCTCCTCCTTCAAAAAAAGAAGAAAACGGAAAAGTAATAGTACTTAGTACATAACTGAGAAGAGTGTTTGCAGCTATTTGAACTTCTCCACTAGGGGAAAGGGGAGATTAAGTGTTCTGATTGGATGATGTTGATTAGGTATATATCAAACCAAGATTGAATTAGCAATTTCACTTTTACATATGTTCTACTATGATCACTCATCCAATCAGACCTAGTTATTTGTTTTCAAAAATTTTAGATCTATTTCTTTATTTTTGAGTTGGGTCTTCTCACTCTGTCATCTAGGCTGAAGTGCAGTGGCATAATCACAGCTCACTGCAGCCTCCACCTTCTGGACTCAGGCGATCCTTCCCCTCAGTCTCTCAGGTATGCGCCACCATGCCCAGCTAATTTTTTTTTTTTTTGTAGAGACAAAGTCTCACTATGTTGCCTAGGTTGGTCTCAAACTCCTGGGCTGAAGCAAAGCTCCCATCTTTGCCTCCCAAAATGGTGGGGATATAGGTGTGAGCCATCATGCTTGGTCAGACCTGGTTATTTAAAAGCCTCATTTGAATACACGAACTATACATGGACACCCTCTCACATCCATCAAAGTCAACAACTGTTTTCTTAAGCAAGGTCAACTTACGTTCCTGTGATTAATTATCTACGGGGTTTAAGTATGCATTCTTAGGTGGAGTGGGTGTATGAATGCCTAGGAAAGGTGATGAGAAATGTCAGAACTACAAATGTTGGCATTACAGATTTTATTTGATTGGTAAGAGGTAAGATCCTAAAGTAAGTTTGTTCCAAAGTTTGGCTGTGAGAGTGAGTGTCAAGACTTGCTAAGGGCAAAAATTTCCAGAATGTGGCACTTCACCACTTTCCAGGGAATTGCAAGGCTATTGGGCTGTTTCACCAGAAGCCAAAGGCTTTCTTCAGAGCCACTTAAAGTTCTTTAATGGAAGGGATGTTTCCCATATATTGATCGCCAAGAACACCACTGCAAGTGAGTTGTTAAATTGGAATCCTAAAGTTGTTTTTCACTTACCTTCTCAAGTACTTTTGGACTAATTACTTGGATTAATTTTTCAAACTAATTAGTCATTTGGACTAATGATTTCTCAGTTCAACAATCAGCACTGATAAGCATTTATGCACTTTTCTACATTTTGTGGTTTGTAACTTCAGAAAGCCTAATGTGCATGAACTTTTAAAAATGTGTACAAATTTTTAAATTGACAAATAAAAATTGTATATATTTATTGTGTAGAACATGCTTGTGGAATGGCTAAATTGAGCTAATTAACATATGTATTATCTCACAATTTTTTGTGGTAAGAACTTGAAAATCTCCAATCTTAGCAATATTTTTTAAATTGATGTATAATTACTATACATATTTATAGGGTATACGTTGTGAACATAAGTTTTCTGAAACAAAGTTTGGAGGAAGGAGGCTATTCCAGTGATAGTTTGCAAATCAGGTAGAGCAGCCTTCTGTGTTAAATAAAAAAGTACATTGTTCTCTTTCAGGCCCATTTATGCATATGAAAGATTGAAACTCTTAGTTTGGACTGGTCGGTGTAGCTGAAGTCTGATTAATCAGTGTGGTTGAAATGGGCAAATGAGTTCTGACTGACTGGTTTCTAGGCTCAGAAGTCTCTCTTCAAGGATTCTTGCAAATAGTAGGAAGGAAGTGGGAAGATTCAGGCTGCAGTGTATCCTGGTTCCAACGACTGGTTTTGCTTGATTATGGGAGGTCCATGACACTTTTACAACATCTTTCTGAGAACACAGGATCTGTGACCTCTTGATCATTCAACTATGGCTGTCTCGTTTTGTTTGAACTTTTAGTACCTCAGTTTGCCATTAGAGAGTCAGTTCATTTTGTCTGTACGCAGAGAGCATACTTTAACAATGTAATATTTTGATGCATGAGTACACTGTGAAATGGTCAAGTTAGGATAATTAGGATATCCTTCACTCTAAACATTTATCATTCTTTTGTGTTGGAAACATTTCCAATCTTTTTTTCTAGCTCTTGTTAAATATATAATAAATTATTGTTAGCTATAGTCACCCTACTGTGCTATCAAATACTAGAACTTATTCCTTCTACCTAACTGTATTATCTACCCATTAACCAACCTCTCTTCTTCCCTCCTTTTCCTTCTTCTCAACCTTTCCCAACCTCGGTTAACCATCATTCTACTTTCTACCTCCGTGAGAAAAAAAATTTGTAGCTCCCACATATGAGTAAGAACATGTGACATGTGTTTTTCTATGCCTGGTTTATTTATTTATTCATTTTTATATCATATCTTTCTTTTATTCTTCTGAGATAAGGTCTTGCTCTGTCACCCAGGCTGGAGCGTGTATCATATCTTTAGAACAGAATGGTCACTGGAGAGTAAAACGAGGAACTCAAGGCTGCTTTGGGACTCACACAAACACACTTCCCCCACCCCACTCTTTGCTATAATAAACACTCTTTAGAGATTCTGTAAAAAGTCACATGGACAAAACTGGGAAGCTGTGAGATTAGTTCTGCACTAAGTCAATCCAAACATGATAGACAACTAAGTAGCAGAAAATGCAAATTGACAAAACACTTTTATATTAAACTGTGCTTTCTTATGTATAAATGTGTAAACTGCAATGCACGGATGGGTTCAGAATTTATATGCAGTGACCCAGCCCCCTGTATTGTAAGTGATGAAAGTAAACGGTCGTGTGCTTTCCTCTGCAAGTGACACCATCCCACATCTGGTCTTCTTCCCCTTCCTTTAACTGTTCCAATATGACTGGTGACTCCTGGGAGTAGCACAGTCAATACCTCAGTGTCACATCCCTGAGAATCATCCAAATTGTTATGAATGACAGGAACTTTAAGGTTGAATCATATTCCATTGTGTATATATAGCACATTTTCTTTATCCAGTTATCCATTGATGGATACATTAGTTGATCCCATAACTCGGCTATTGTGAGTAATGCTGCCATGAATATGTGAGTACAGATATATACTTACTTAATGTGGTAGAATTGAGATTCATTTTTGAAACTATTTCTTTTGTTGTAGAATTATCTTCATAAAAATCTGAGAGTAAACTACTTTTCTAGGAGGGAGCTCATCAATGAATGACCTCAGTATCTTCTATATAGTCCTTAAATTCCATAAGGTTAACTTTTTGAAACTTATATTTTCTTGTAATTATAAAACATCTTCATGTGTATTTACCTATTTTTTCCCCAATGAAGTTAGAAGCTCAGTTCAATTACTTTCATAATCCGAAAAATAACTTTTACTAACCAATAATTTCATTTGGGGGCTCATCCAGGATGATCCGAGAGCTTAATCCCCAGCCCCAATCACCAGCTGACCTTGTGGGTCTGCATACCTTTGAACCTCAGTGTTTGTCAGGCCTGGTGAGTCTGTGGACTTACAAATGGCTGATT
>CAUYQG010273166.1:0-14831 GCA_963574415.1 Tarsius wallacei
TTATGGTGGCTGAATATTGGTTTGTGTTAAGGTAACAAAATGCTTTTAAATTTCAGAGGTGGTAATATTTTCTGGCCTTCAGGGATGAGATATTTTGCATTGGTAAAATGTTCTGATTAAGTTTAAGCTTCAGTTGCCCAAATGCCTTCCAAATAGCAGGTGTAATTGAATGTAATTTTGCTGTTGCTTGATGATTCAGGGTCTTTTAAAATATCTTTTTTATTTTTGGGGGATGGAGGTGTTTGATCCAACGTAGTTTCTACATGTGTTATATTTTTTCTTGTCCTAATGTCAGACTGCCCTCTGCCACATCTGCTGGGTACATTCCTTATTCAGACAACCTCTTCTTTGACAGTCCATTGATGATTTCCTGACAGTGATTTCCTTTAGACTGAGAACAACCATCAAGTTTGGGAAGGTTTCTGGGTTAAACAAAGGCAGGATTCTGTATGGGGACTGCTGGTGTGGTGGGCCTTTATCATAGCTGTTTTTTTTGCACTTTGTGTGTAGGGATGCTAGTCTCATTGCAGACAAGCGGGCTTTACTCTTGACATCTTTGCATGGGATGTTATTTGTTATACATTTGCTACTGGTATCGCTAACAAGTTTTCTTTCTGCTTCATAAACAGTCAGAATCTGCTGTGTGACGTGACAATTGTGGCAGAAGACATGGAGATCCCTGCTCACAGAGTGGTGCTGGCCGCCTGCAGCCCTTACTTTCATGCCATGTTTACAGGTATAAAATGCTTTGGTTATGGGCACTTTTTATGTGTATTCAGACCTGAGCTTTTCTATTTTTTTTTCTTTTAAAGTTGTGGGGCAATTCAGGATTAGGTAGATTGAGCTTTTCTTTTAATGTTCTTTTGTTATTAACGTCCTGCTTTATGAAATGAAGAATTATAACGAGGCATGCTCTTGCCTCTCTCCGAGTTTCCCTTTGTCTCTGTTTGCCACTGCTATGGTCAATAAGCATGCACACAGGTATACTCATACTCCCTTTTGACAGTTGTATTTACATTTTATTATATTTGTTCCTGCCATATATAACCACATTTTTTTTGAGTTGGAGTCTCACTCTTTCGCCCAGACTGGAGTGCAGTGGCACACTCCCAGCCACCGCAGCCTCGACCCGCTGGGCTCCAGCGATCCTTCCGCCTCAGCCTTCCAAGTAGCCAGAACTACAGGTGCACACTACCATGCCTGGCTAATTTTTGATTTATTGTAGAGACGAAGTCTCGTCAAGTTGCCTGGGTTGGCCTGGAACCCGCGAGCTCAGGCAATCCACTTGCTTCGACCTCCCAAAGTACTGGGATTTCAGGCTGAGCCACCGAGCCTGGCCTGTAACCACTTTTTGACACCTTGCTATTTTGGCAAAAGAAAACACTTACTATTTTACCTTTTTTTTTTTTTTTGGAGTTGGAATTTTCACTCTGTTGCCCAGACTGGAGTGCAGTGGTATGAACATGGCCACCACAGCCTCAACCAGCTGGGCTCAGGTGATCCTTCTGCCTTAGCCTTCCAAATAGGTGGAACCACAGGCGTGTGCCACGCCTAGCTAATTTTTTTATTTATTGTACAGACAGGGTCTTGCCATGTTACCCAGGCTGGTCTTGAACCCTTGGGCTCAGGCAGTCCTCTCACCTCTGCCTCCCAAAGTGCTGGGATTACAGGCTTGAGCCACTGCACCTGGTTTATTTTACATTTTTTAAAAAAACGATTTTCATATTTGCTTCATCCACTGTTTATATTGAACAAAAACATTCTTTATTTGGAAATATAAGAAAATAGGGTAGTTTATCCACAAGCTTAGATTTTACTTTGGCAACTGTAAAAATATATAGAATGATTTTAGTACTCCTGGAAAAGAAATAATTTATGCCTGTCACACTTGAAGTCCTTAACCTCATTCTTTTTTTTTTTTTTTTTTTTGAGTCGTGGTCTCACTCTATCACCTGGGCTGGAGTGCAGTGTATAATCATGGCTTACCTCAGCCTCCACCTCTTGGGTTCAGGCGATCCTTCCTCCTTGCCTCCTGAGCAGCTGGGACTACAGTTGTGCCACTCCAGCTAATTTTTGAATTTTTTTTGGTAGAGACAGGGTCTTGGTATGTTGCCTAGGCTGACCTCATTTTTTTTTTTAGAGAATTTAATATATAATACTGTACAAAGAAATGACGTTATTATTCCATTGGTGAGTTTGTAATCTTAGGGTATTGGTACGCCAAACAGAAAATACAAATACAAATGGATTATACCAAAAGGCAAAAATGCAAAGCTATTCATACTTTAGAAACTGTTATGTATTTCCTGTGCCTAACATTTTGCTAGAGAATGTCAAGGAATATAGAAGCCAGGTGAGCCTCCTGCCTCAGTGGTGCCTTGTGTCGCTGGGACATGAGAAGCACACCCTGTAAGCAGGTCATGGGTGGGGGAGATCTGTGTGTCCCCAGCAGTGACAGGGCTGCTGTGGGGGCATTGAGAGGAGGGGCCTTGACGCTTCCTGCGCCTGGTGGACATAGGTGAAGGTCAGAGGCCGTATGGAGAGACTGGCTGAGTGAAACTTTCTGTGTGTGTCTTGGGAGTGGAAAGGATACTGGGTCCCTCTCTTTCCAGCCTTCTGCCGTCTTGCTGCTACTGAGCAGAGTGAAATATGAGACATAGAGGAAGGCTAGCAGATGTGCTGTGAGCCTTGTGGGAGGTCATTTGGGAGGGGGCCTTCAGTGGAGGCTTAGCTGAACTGCCAGTGCCAGCGAAGTCAGGCTAGTCAGGTTTCTATGTCTTGGGGTTCACTTGGTTCTCTTGGCTTACTTGTACATCTTACTACCTCTGGATACTTTCTAGAGCGAGAGTCTCTAAGTTTGTAAGAGGAGGACTTGATCTGGAATATGTTGGGCTGACTTTGGAATTCCCCCTAGGTGGCCTTCCCTCATGTGGCCCTGCTGTTGCTACTTTCTCGTGGAACTACTGGGTTTTGGGAAACTTGATCAATCTCCCCATCTGGAATGTGGGGATGATAGTGTACCTGCTTCCTAGAGTTTTGTAGAGATTAAATGAGATCATATATGTGAATTTCTTAGCCCTTTACTTGGCACATAGACAGTGCTCAATGTTGGCAGTAATTATCGTGGTTATCATGGTCAGTTTTTTAAACTCCAAAATTCCAAAATTTCTTTCTATTCTGTAAGAATAGAAGATTAATAAAGGCTTAGACCAGACTTTTTTTTTTTTTGATAAACATTTTATTTTCCACAGAGTAACAAAAACAGAGTGATTAACTTAGGCCTGTAAGCTCAAGGTTAGTTTGCTTTCCCCTCAGACTAAGAGCCTCCAAACTCCTTGGGCCTTAGAAGTCTGGAGACATGGACAGTGGATAGGAAAGAGAGGGCTTGCTGCATCTCTAGCTTTCTCCTCTGCTTGCTTTATCATCTGAACTGCATCACTTTCCCTCTTTTGTTCTGTCTGATAGTTCTCTGTTCTTCATGATTTAGCTGACAATCAATTTATGATTACGTGAGCTTTCCCTAAGGAGGGAATGGGACCTGAAGATGTTCCAGTTCTAAGTTTTCCTAGTGCATCTCAGTGAACTAGGGTGGGTACATCTTGCAGTTCAACTGGTTTCTGCCTGAGAATGTGCCTTCTGTTCTTGGTCAAACATTAGATTGCCATGTGCTAAAATAGATGCAAAATAGGAATACTATGTTAATTTCTGGCACTTAATATAAAATGTGAATTGAGTACCCAAATTGTATGTTTCTTACAACTTTATTGAGGCATATTTTATATGATATATATATCATCAAACTTACCCATTTCTGGTAAAAGTTCCTTGATTTTTAATAAATCAGGGTGATTTCCTGAGTGGTGCTGCCATCACCATAAATCAATTTTAGAACATTGTTACCCATATAATATTTTTGAGGTTCATCCATGTCATGTTATGCTTCAAAGGAGGGTTTTTTAAATTTATTGCTAAATAGTATTCCTTCGTATGGATAACCAAACTTTGCACCTGTTCACCAGTTGATGGATGTTGTGTTGTTTTCATTTTTAGCTATTATGAATAATGCTGCTATGAACATTCATGGGAAGTTCTTTGTGTGGACATATGTTTTCATTTCTCTTGGGAGTAGTACCTAGGAATGGTATTTCTGGGTCACATGGTAAATTTATATTTAACTTTTTAAAAAACTGCTAAGCTATTTTCCAAAGTTGCTGCGCTTTGGAATTTTACATTCCCACTAGCAATGTGTAAAGATTCCCATTTCTCTACATTCTTGCCAAGACTGTCACTGTCTGTCTTCTTTTTAAAATTATAGCCATTCTAGTGGGTGTGAAATTGCAGCTTATTGTAGTCTTAATTTCCCTAATGACTAGTGGTGTTGAGCATCTTTCCGTGTACTTGTTATTTAGGCTACATTTTTATGGTTACTCAGCAATAGAAGCTGTTTGCCTTTCTGGCAATCTTTGTACTTTTCTTCCCTGCTTTTGAATCTACTTTTAGTTAAGTTGACAGAGATTAGGTGAATAAGATAAGAAATTTGGTCTAGATAGTTTAGTGTATGTATATACATTTAAGTATGTGCTGGAGTATGAGTCCTTTATTTCTTTATTTGTTTTTATGGCTTTAGGCTTTTTTGTAAAAATTATAGTCAGACCAACAAGTAGAGCATTGGATGCTTCCATTCCATCAGTCTCTCCGTACATTCGGATTCTGCTCAGGGACAAGGTGTACCTTGCTCTTGTTTTCCTGGGACTAACCTAGTAGGGAATGGGGAATATGCAGATGTTCTTGTTGGCCTTTGTTTTTAATCTCATAAACCGTAGGTGAAGTTTTCATTTAGATTGCATCACCTAAAAAATAATTGTGTTATTCATCATAGTTCCAAGTATTCGAGTAGAGAAGGGAGATGAAAACAATCCTGTGAGGTAGTCACAGGCTCTTATTTTGCAAAGTATGAGCCTATTTAGAGCAAGGCCAGGGTGTTTCACTGTGATTTGAAAAATGACATATCAAGTTGGATTCTTGTATTTTTAGATTACTTGTTTGTTACAGATGTGTCATTTAAAAAGCTATTTGCTTAACAAGTAATGTTTGAAGTTTATTTGGTGCCACAGGCTAAGATTTTTAAAATCTGGTAGGAAATACTGAATTTTTATTTCTAGCCTTTTTTTTAGTGTTCTTTTTGATTTTATTGTTATTATATTGAACATGATTCAGTAATTTATCTTTTTTAATTTTGATTTATTATTTGAATGATTAAGAAGTAAGATTTACAGAGTCGTGTGCCTTACTGTGTTTGTCTAAGATTCATATTTCCCTTCATCAAGGAATGTTTACTGAGGACTCCTTTGTGCCAGGCACAGTCCCTTTGGCAACCATAGAGATGAATCAAACAGATGAGTCCCTATGCTCTTGATTCTGGTTGGAGAGAGAAGGAAAGGTTGCACAGTCAGTAAACATGTAAATAAGAGATAATTTCTTTTATTATTGACTGCTATGATGAGAATAAAAAAGGATGTTGTACATAAAGAGCTCAAGTTAGAATGCATTAGGCTACATGTCACAGAAAACTCCACTCAGACTGGCTTAGGTAGTAAGAGTGGGCTGGGCACTGGGTGGGACTGATCTGCAGTCTGGGAATGTCATTAGGAACCTGCTTCCTTCTGTCTCTCTACACTGCTGTCCTCATTGACAATATTATCCTGAACCGATTCCCCTTCTAAGATGCCTTAAGAGTAGACAGAAAAGCTCATGGAAGGAACAGGGCTATCTCTCTTTTTTTCTCTTTTAGGAGCTAGGAAACCTCCCAGAAGTTACCCAAAGCAGATCAAAACAGGCTAGGGAATGCATTACCAAGTGGGTCTTAGGTGGCGGTGGAAATGGGGAGCATATATCCTGGCCACCATCGAGTATGCTGCTGGGCATGCGGGTCAGCTCGCCAGACCAAACATGTCTGTGTGTCAGTGGCTTCTTTGTAACCCATGATGAATAAAGAGCATGAGAGCAGGTGACAAATGGAACTTGAAAAGTAATGGAGTATAGTTTATTTATCAAATGTAGCTATTAATTCGTCATTCATTTCTTAGAGTTTCAGCATAGTCGAAGTGTCTATATTATGCTTTTACTTTTTTTTCCAGATATTTTTATGTGCTAAACACAGAGCCTTCAAATTAGACAAGCCCGAGCAATCTATGAGATCCAGGAAGAGTGGGCTAGAGGAAGGTGCCTTGCATGCAGGGAAGACTTGCTTTTCCATATCCTGTGAACCTCCTTTCCCCCTTCTCCGAGGGGAGGAGCATTTGCTGGAGCAATAGACTTACTGCCCAGCCCCTTCCTCTTGCCGTGTGGATGCGTGTTCATCTTTCTCATTTCATCTCGCCTTCCCTTGTAGTACAGGTAGATGCTTTTATTTCTGGGATGTAGCAGGGTAGGTTTTGAGCTATTTTTGCTCTGAGGTGAACAGCCTCTTTCTTGAGATCTTGCCAGAGATAATCTCCGGGGAAGAAGGCAGTTAAGTGTACATCACTGTTATTATTTCACTCCTCTCAGGGTTTGTGTTTGCAGAGGAATTTTGTGTAATTATGATTTCCCACAGGCTTTTCTTGTGCTGGATGGTCGCTGACAGTGCACTGTACTGAAAGAGAAATGAGCTTTCAGGACGTCTTGAGGCCATTGTGTTTTTTTTTAATCAGAAGATGCTGGATTAAGGTGAAGGTGACGGGTATCGTTTCCTGCTGCTGCTTTTGTCTTTGAGACCTAGTGAATTCTAGATCCAAGCCTTTCTGCCAAGGGTGTCCATGGCACTTGGCCTTGTTCTTGGACTTCCTTTTAGTTTTTAATTGGGGTTTTCCCCACCATTCATTGTTTGTGGCTCCTGATGTCATGGGCCCACTGTATGTTGTCCACACATTGGTGCTCAAGCCTGCTTCCTTCTCTCCCCACATCCCCTGGATTAGGGGCCATGGCTTTTTTCCTCCTTCCTTGTGTTTTCTCACAAGTGGGTGTTAGAAATGAGGTCTGCACTACGTTAGCGGGCAGTGAAGTAGAAGGGTGCCAGTTTTAATAAGTCCTGGTACAGAAATGACCTCAGCATGAAGTTGCTGCAGTGACAAGCAGGAATGAACTTGGACCAGGTCTCTGTGACAGGCCTTTGCCACTGCCCAGCTCTGACATGACCCCTCCTTGGCCTTGCACTCCCTCAGCATCATGTGTGATTTGTATCCTCATTGTGTCCTGCATGAGAAGAGTGACCTCCTATTGAAGGTCACGCCTCTAGGCCTGGTCCAGCCAACACACCCCTTGCAGTCATCTGTGGGCTTGTTGAGGAAACAGTGCTAGCTAGCCAAATGGGTCCTTTCAGCAGATGTTCCTTGTCATTAGCCAGAGGTGATGAAGTTCTTACTCTTCTAGTCATGACTGGAAACCTGTAAAGAGAACAAAATGCTCAAAAGCATGGACAGCATCTGACATTGGTCCTATAACCACAGGGGTAGTTTCTGCCCAGGACATGTGGCATGCTCATCATTGTGATGTGGTTCTCAGGTGCAAGTGGTAACAAAAGTTCGGGTGAGTGTGTTAGGCCTGCAAAAAGGGCTGACCATGTTGCCTATCAAATACGGCGCATGGCAAGAAGGTGTGTCAATCTCTCAGCATCAGGACCTCCACAGTGTTGTCTTGCTGTCACATCACTCATACTCCTTTGGGTTTCAGGTGAGATGAGTGAGAGCCGAGCAAAGAGAGTTCGAATAAAAGAGGTAGATGGCTGGACCCTGAGGATGCTGATTGACTACGTTTACACTGCAGAAATCCAGGTTACAGAAGAAAATGTCCAGGTAAGTAGACATGTGCGCCATTCAGCTCTTTATGCATGCTGCTGTTAAATAAAAAAAGCAACCCCACAGAGCTTACAATTTGTACCAGAGTCATAGGATTTGCTGTTAAATTGTATTTCTAAGAGTCATTTGGAATGGTTATGTCTTTTTAATCACGTTTCTGATTTTAGTAGCTTTTATATGCTGAAAGTTCTCAGTTACAAGCCCTTTAAATTTCTGAACGATGCTTATTCTTTCATGAAAACACTGTCATATTCACTTGTAATCATTGGCTGATGCTGGCCCACAAGTTTTCTTTGTGATTTTGAAGGGTGAAGTCTACACAGGATGTTTTTGAGTGCCAGTGTTCTTTGTTTCTTGTACGATTTCTGCATCCTTTTAAGTGTTGCTGGAGTTTAGCTAAACGTTGACTGTGTGTCTTTTTTATTTTCCATGAGGAACAAATGTTTTATAGATGTTATGTAAATGCTTGAATAGTACAGATGGGATAGAATAAAAGGTGAAAGCCATCTTTGAAACAGCCCCCCTCTCTGACCCCCTGCCCTACCCCCTAGCCCACATGCGTTGACTCTCTCTCCTGCCCCTCAGGGTGGCTTCTGGTCTCTGTCTGGTCTGTCCTTTCAGAGCATTTTCTATGCAGTTGTTCACACGCAGAGTTTTCTTTACTGAGGGAGATTCATACTGTACTTGTTTCACTGGACAAAATGTCCTGGAGGTCTTTCCGCATAAGTGTGGATGAGGAGTGTAGCTCATTCTTTTATGTGGCCTTCTATATGTTAATCATGTATGATTTTTACCTTTATAAAATGATGCAGTGAATGGATATTTTATATTTACATCCAGAGTTTCATGGGCTAGGTTCCTCAGAGGGGAATTGGTAGATCAAAAGCACATGCTTATAGGAAGCTTTTGGTAGTGATGCCAGATTGCTGTCTAAAAATTTGTGTTTGTTTACGTTTCTTCCAACAGGGACACTGTGTTTTGAGGACAAAAGAACTAGGACTAAATTCTTTTTTTTTTGAGTTGGAGTCTCATTCTGTTGCCCAGGCTGGAGTGCAGTGGCACACTCATGGCCACCCCAGCGTCAACCTGCTGGGCTCGACCTGCTGGGCTCTGGTGATCCTTCTACCTCAGCCTTCCAAGTAACTGGAACTACAGGCGTGTGCTACCATGCCCGGCTAATTTTTGATTTATTGTAGAGACAAGGTCTCGCCAAGTTCCCCGGGCTGGTCTTGAATCCGCAGGCTCAGGCAATCTACTTGCCTCGGCCTCCTAAAGTGCTGGGATTACAGGCTGAGCCACTGAGCCCACCAGGACTAAATTCTTAATAAATAATTTTTAAATTCTGTATAGATAGGAAATTGTGATTCAATCTTTTATACCTTCTAAATAGTTGAAATGTGCTACAGAATGTTTGGACTTGGAGCCTGGAGTATTTGCACTTTAACTTGTTAAGACATGGTGTTGGTGGTTACATGTAAGTCCTGCATTGGTGAGGACTCTGGTGTTCTCTCCCGGGTGGCTTCATCCATCTTGGCTTGGAAGTTCCAGTTATGAGGTGAGCCATTGGCACAGCCTTGCTCAGCATTAGGTTGTGTGAAGTTATGAGTCAGATACTGGATGAACTTTTTTTTTTTTTAACAGGAGAAGGTGTTTGGTGTGTGTCATGAGACAACAGCACTGACCCGCCATCTCGATCTGGTCTTTTCTGTATACTTAGACTATTTGCTAGATTCTGAGCATTGTTTTAACAAGAACTTACTTTGTTTCTTTATGCTCGTTCTTATTCATTTTAGTACACAGGCCTAATTGGGCACTCTGACTAACCTTTAACAAATGAATGACTGACTTCTTTGATTCACATAGTGGGCCACATGAAGGACAATTGAGAAAGATGTTTTGAGCCTAAGAGACTAAGCTGTGAGTTCAGCCCTGAATGCAACTTGTAGTAGTTCTTGTAGTGGGGACGTTGGCCCACTGGGAATTAGAGGAACACCTCTCGTGCTTCTTTCAGCAATGGTCATGTTCCAGTCCTGCAACCTCTTGCCGTATGAATTTGTCTTCTGTGTATATTGCTTAGCTTTTAGAGTACACAGGAATACATTCTAAGAGTTGGCTTTTGGCAGACTTATTACATGCTTAACATTTATATAGTTGGTTTTTTTTTTTTTAGAGGGGAAAGTATGCCTCATTCAGCATAGGGGTGTTCTGCTATGTGAAACTTTATATTCCATTGAAATATTCTTGTTTTGGAAAAGGCAGTTTGGAAATAAGTTCAGTTAAAATAAGCTGCCCTTTTTATAACATTAGGTATTTTTCAATGAAATGTAAAATCAGGCTTTACAGATACACCGGACCATCTGTTTCTCTGTTTTGTGCATTTTTTGGTCTATCTGTACTTTGTTCAGTCCTCCTTGTAAGCTGTCTACCTTGAGAGAGGGCACAGTATGGCACAGGTATCTGGTGTTCTACTGCTGGGAAGCTGATGTCTGAAGTGACTTACCTGGAAGCTGTGCTCTGCATACGTGTGCCCCGAGAGTGCTGACAGTGGGCACAGAGCTTATTGCAATTCAGATGTTTATTGGTATATTTTTCTCAGTTGTCCTAGAATCAAATCTTTTGCCAAGTGACCTTACTTTTCTAAGTTTCTGTTTTAGTGACACAGTATTTGGGAGGGGGGCCCCCTTACAAAAAAATAGAACTATCTTTTGGAGGGTGGTCCTTTTGTAGGACACTTGTAATTTGTTCCTCCAGATCAAACGGTCCACTAAAGTTTTCATCTGGAAGTTTTGAAAAGGTTGCATAATGATTAGCTGAAGAAACATCCCCAGTTGTAGCAAACAGGCTACCTGGTCTTCCACCATGACAAAATAACTGCCCATACTGTGCTGAATGTTCAGCAGTTTTTGACCAAAAATGGCATGATCCCCATGTCCCACCTCCCTCTTTACCCAGTCTCACCCTGAGTGACTTTTTGTTTCCCTGGATGGGAAAAAGTCCTCAGAGGGAAATGTTTTGCCAGTGTGGAAGATGGTTAAACAAAAAACGGCAGAAGCACTAAAAGGCTTCAAAATCTGTAAGTTCAAAAACTGTTTTGAGCAGTGGAAAAAGCAGCTTGATGGGTGTATTGCATCAAATGGAGAATACTTTGAAGGTGACTGAAGTTTAAACATGAAAGAATCAATACACAATTTTTTATAAATAAATTCCAGGGTTTTGGGGTCCCTTTTGTTCAGTATTGGGATGGCACATGTCCTTGGACTTGTATGTCTCAGTGCGGAATTGTAGTGCCATGGAATGCTGAGGTCCAGCCACCCACTGGCAGTCAGTTGGCGATGGGACAGGGTCAGAGCCCTTGCTTCTCAGAGTCCTAGTGTAGGGTCTCTTCTAAGATGCCATAGGTCTGTTTATTAGACAGATTTTAAACAATGTAATAGCTGTTTGAATAAAGGTTGTTAACTTGGAGTCAGAATGAGGAAATCAGTAATTTGTAAAACAAACTCCAAAGAAAGAACAGTTATTTCTGTATCATACAAGCGATAGAACTTTAATTCTTGGCTATTCCAGGCTTCCCAGATTTTTGTGTTTGTGTGTGTTATTTTTGCTTTGTTTGTTTGTTTGTTTAGGTTTTTACACTTTGGTTTTAAGTTTGAGTATTTGGTTTATTTATGCAAAAGTTGGAGGATAATTTGAATGAAATGCTTTTACAGCTATTTTTTTTTAAAAGAGAGATAACAGGCTGGGCATGGTGGCTGAAGCCTGTAATCACATCACTTTGGGAGGCTGAGGTAAGGGGATTGCCTGAGCCAACGGATTTGAGAACAGCCTGGGCAACTTGGCAAGACCGCATCTCTACAATAAGTAAAAAAAATTAGCCGGGCATAGTTGTGCGCACCTGTAGTTCCAGCTACTTGGAAGGCTGAGGCAGAAGGATCGCCAGAGCACAGCTGGTCGTTGCTGGGGGTGGCCGTGAGTATGCTACTGCACTCCAGCCTGGGCAGTGGAGTAAGACTCCGACTCAAAAAAAAAAAAAAAAAGAAAGAAAATGTAAAAGAGAGATAACAGTGATCTATCACAGAAACAAAGAAGAGTTCTCCCTCATAAGTGGACCCTTAACATTTACCATAATACTATAAGAAAGGGATTGGCAGTAGCAAGATACTGCTGGTGGGGTGGGGGGGACGGTGGGGGGAGGACTACACACAGCATCAGTAAGGGTACCTGATCTCTCAAACCAGGCAAAGTGGAGACCAAAGGGAGGCCCAAACTTTACCTGTACAATGTCTACTTGTATACCTAATTCTGAATTGTGTGCCATATCTTTAAAATAAATAAATAAATAAAATAAAATAGAGATGAAAGGATACCACATATTTTACCGTGATTATGCACTGATTTAACTTTTTGTTGTTGATGAGTGAATTAAAATTTAACTTGTGTCTAGAGTTTCCAAGCAGATTTTATGAACTGTATAAATCTGGGGAATAGAGAAAATATAGCCCATGGCTGCTATAAGGTGGGCTTTTCAGCATTTGGGGATTATGGACACTTTTGAGGCTGATGGAAAACTCTGGATGTTTTTCTAAGGAAAGGCACACAAGCGTGTCTATACAAAGTTCTGCATTCACCTTCAGGAGATCTGGGTACCTTGCTGCCTGCCCCCACTGGTAATACTTGGCTTTAGATAGAAAAATATTAATATATAAACATATGCATATATGACTTTCACATAGGTATATCTCCAGCCATGTGCTAGCCATTTTATACATATCTCATGTGATAATTTTGTCTCCTCATAAGGTAGGTATTACCCCATTTTGCAATTGAAGAAATAGGCTCAGGGAGGCTAAATAATTTGTTCTCTCCATCATGCAGTGGCTATTAAGTTTTCACTAACTAGTATTGCCTAAGGAGTTTATAAATTCAAAAATGTAAATATTTCTATAACTGAAATTTTTTTTCATTATCCAGAAATTATTCAAGATACATGCTTCCTCATAAATGTGTTAATTAACATTTTTGGAGAATCCTAAAGGATCTTGAATTTCTTAAAGCATTTACTTCATTGTTTGTACTTTCGTTACATGCATTTTGACTTCTCAGCTTTTGGGTATTTGTTTTGACTTGCTAAAATTAGGTAAGAGTTTTTCCCTTCACATAAGTGTGAAACACAAAGGTAAGGATGTTAATAAACAGTATCCATGTAAGTAAATACTCTCATTCCCAAGTTAATATTATGAGTATTCATTCACAAGTTCTGTCCGTGTTAGAACTTTTATAATCACAGAAGAATTTAGGAAACATCTCATAATTTTGAATGGATGGGTTGTAAACAATCCATGAAACTCATGTTGCATAAATTGGAGTTATTTGAGACAGGAACATCTCTTTGGAAATGGAACAGAATTTAAATGGGAGTTTTTCAACAGACATTTGAAATCAATTATTGGTAGTAAGCCCACCAAATGTTTAATGCAATCTCCATGCAGTAGAATGCTCAACATAGTGTGTCCATTTTATTGGTGTGGTAGGGCAGGTTGTTTTTGTTTTAAGCCGGACGTGCTAGGCATATGTTGTGTGCATAGTGTTCTATCTATGCGGTGTTTCCAGAGGGAGCGCATCTCACCAAGGGGCTTTTATGGTACCAGGCCTGCTGGCAGAGTTGAAACAAGTCTTGATTAAATTGGCATAATCAATAAAGGTTGTTACAGTGGAGAAATCATCAAAAAGAGTACATGTGTACCCTAAATATTTTATTTTAACCGAAAGCACGTACATAGACAATTGCATGCCTCTTTGTGCATGTATGTGTGAAACCCAGCATGGTCAGCAATTGGAGAGCTACATATTCTTTTTTTCACAAACCACATCAAAATTATGCATCAACTGCAGTTTTTCAGGTGTTTTTTTTTCCAAGAGCAGCAAGAATTGAGACCTTTTAAATTTGAGATCTTCTTCAAATTATACAGTTTTTCTTTCATTCCTCCCATGTCTGATTTGATTCAAACAACTTTTTTTGCAGTAACACATTGATCAAGTCACTCCAAAGCAAGCAACTTAGTTTTTGTAGAAACAGCTCTCTTTTTACATTCACATCTTGTTAGATTACAGGTATTTATTTAAATTATATAATTTCAGCAACAAGTTCAAGTGTCATAAACCTGTGGGAACAAATGCAACATGTCTGAATTGGTGAAATGCAGCTCAGTTGGAGGAGCAGAGGATCCAGACACAGTGGAGGGTGATGACAAGGGCTGTGGCTTATCTGGTGCAGAGGCTAAGTGGAGGTTGGGGAAGAGTGCTTTTGTTGTGTATATTTCTAAATTGTATAGATAAACATTGAAATGAAAGTCCCAGTATGTGGTTGTTTGTTTTTATTTTATTTTCCCAGTAAGTAATATGTAGAAACATGATATTTATATTTTTGATAGATATACAGATTTTTAAAAATTTTTAATTTTTTAAAGATATGGGGTACAATTCAGGGTGAGGTATACAAGTGGTCATCGTACAGGTAAAGTTTGGGCCTCCCTTTGGTCCCCACTTCACCTGGTTTGAGATCAGGTATCCTTATTGATGTTGTGTGCCCCCTGGATATTTGTTTATAAAGTGGATATTTAAGACACCCTATCAGTTAAATAGACATTGATGGAGTATCTGCTAGGCGCAGTGGTAGAAGAGGCGATGATGGTAATGGAGGTAGCAGTGATGGTGATGATGGTGGCAGAGGCAGTGATGATGGTAATGATGGTGGTAGAGATGGTGCCAGTGGTGGTGGTGGTGGTGGTGACGGTGACGGTGATGATGGAGGTGGTGGTGGTGGTGATGACATTGGTGGGTAGTGGTGGCATTGGTGATGGTGGCAGTGGTGGTGAAGACATGGGTGGGATGTGTGGTTCTGTTTTGGTCCTGTTGGCTTTACCAGTTGGATTTGCATGGAGAGGTGTTGGGCAGGTGGTTCAGCGATGAGGAGGGTTCAGGTGAGAGAGGTAGATTTAA
>CAUYQG010273170.1:0-39977 GCA_963574415.1 Tarsius wallacei
TCCGCCTCAACCTTCCAAGTAGCTGGAACTACCGGTGCGTGCTACCACACCCGGCTAATTTTTTGATTTATTGTAGAGATGAGGTCTCGCTTGCCCAGGCGGGTCTCGAACCCGCGGGCTCAGGCAGTCCACTCACCTCAGGGGATTACAGGCTGAGCCACCAAGCCCGGCCTTCCTCAACATTCTTTCCTCCTGGTCGCTGTTACTCTCTTCTTCCATATCGCTGTCATAATCTTCGGGATTAATAGCCACAGAGTGACGATTCTAGTACACCATGCCTTCAACCTTCTTTCCTCCAACGTGCATTCTACCCTCACTTAGCTGGTATTCCCGGGTCACCCCTTAAATGTTGACATTTCCAGTCATGGCAAGCCCTTCATCATTTCAGCTTCTGCTTTCCACTCTTCCTCTACCACCTCCAAATATTTTATCTATACTCTCTTGGAATCCTACACAGCAATCCTTCTTCACGGAGCCTTACCTGTTACGGTTCCATCATTATCCTCCCCTTACTCCGGTCCTTGATTTTTTCTCCTTTACTCTCCCAGCTTAAATTTTCATGATTCGTCGTTGTCATCACACCCTTATGTGCTTTTGTTGCTCTACCCCTCTCTCATTTCTTTTGTCCTTGCTTGGGAAAACCAACCTGATATTGAACTAAAACTCTCTACTGTGTACCTCAATCCAGCAGCTAAGCCTAGATGGAAAGAGCGCAGAGCTCAATTCATAAGCATTCACCTCAAGTGAGCCATCAGTACAACCAAGCATGAGACTACATTCGAGACCCTTTTCCTTTTCTGTTATTGCATATGCCCTACTCATGCCCCCATCTCAAATTCCCTGGAGCCCACATAGAAATATGTTGGCCATTCTACTGAGAAAAGGTAGATGTTTTCTGTTTCACTATTACAAATTGCAAATTAAATGCTTGGGACCCAGTCATGCCCCAAACTTCCCTTTTATTTACAAGATCCCATCTCTTCTCTCCTCCTCAAGACATTGTTCCTTTCATTCTGTCCTCTCTCCTGCATCATTCATTTTTACTTCTCTGGTGAACGCTTCTAGTTTAGCATGTAAATACGTCATTTTTCCCATATTTAAGGAGAACAAGACCAACTCGCCTCTTCTCATCCCAGATTTCTTCATACTTCACTTCCCTTACAACAAAACCACTAAAAAGTTTTTTAAATCTATACTTTCCCTTTCTAGATGCAACCCTCTAGCTGTGTTTTCAATATACGAAAATCAGATTTCAGACCCCACCATTACGTCAAAGTTGTTTAATAATGTCATCGATGTCTCCCATATTGTAAATCTGGCAGTAATTAATAATTTCTTATCTTGTTGCTCTTTCATCCGCTTTTGCTTTATCAATATCTTTTTCTTCACGTACATGTCTATGATTGTGTCATTTATGTGGTCAGATCTCACACATTTACAGCTGTAGCCTTGAGTTCTATGCTGAATGGCAGACTTTCATGTTAACTTCCCATTGCCTACCTTAATCTGGAGTGCATAGTAGGCATCCCTAATGTAACATATTCAAAACTGAGCCCCAGATATCTTTCTTCATGTCTATTGACTTACTGTCTTCTCATCTTAGTTAGCAGAAATGTCCTTCCAGTTGTTTCGATCAAATTTTAATCCTTCCCTCCTCTCTTTATTCACAAATCATTTCCAGTATGACAGAAAACTTGTTGGGTGTAGCTTCAAAAATCTACACAGAATCTGACCAGTTCTCGATAGCTCTGCTATCCACACCACTTAGGTTGCGGAAATGTTCTCCTAACATCTCTGCCAGCTGCCCTTTCCCTTGGGAGTCAACTGCTAGGACAGTGGCCAGAATGACCGTGCCATACTGTGAGTAGGTTACACCATTCTCTGGTTTAAACCTCTCTAAGGTTTTCTATCTCATTTGGAGCAAAAGCAGACTCCTCACGTTGTCCTCCAAGGGCCTACATCATCTGGCCCCGTCGTCTCTTTGACCTCATGTCCTGACATCCTCCCTTGTGCTCACTCTGTCTCAAACTGCAAACAGAGAAGGCTGGTTTTTGCCTCAGAGCCTTTCCAGTTTGCACGAATTCTGCCTGGAATGTTCTCCCAAATGAACATACGGCTCACCTCCTAACAAGCCTCACATTGTTTACTTAAATGCCATGTATTCCGAGATTTTTCCTGTATCACTCTAATAAACATTGCAGCCCTTTACTGTTTTTTTCCTTTCCTGGCTTTATATTCCTTGATAGTAATTAATGCCACATAACTTGTGATAGTGGAAGTTAATTATGGGAGCAAACTTTATTTATACAAAAAGAAAATGTGTTTTTTAGAATGCAAATTGTAATCCCATCACTATGCCTGACGAATCAAGAATTAGTAAATTTAGGAAGATGGTTCGACATGATAGGTAAAGAGATGTAAACCGGAAGAGAGAAGTTAAACTTAGATTAAGGGAAGCTAAAATGATTTGTTTTCATTTAGCAATCAGTAGTTCACAATATATTTGGGGGGACAAAGATAAAAGAAAGAAGCCCTCACTACTTTGAGAATATGCACATAAAAAAAAAAAGAATATGCACATGAATGTACCAAAAGCTGCAAATGACACAACATGTCATCCTTCCAGATGTGATTTCCAGAAAATGTTGAGAAATGGCCTAAGGGTGACTTTTGAGTTCTTTAATTAGCCAGTGAGAGGGAGAGTTTCATTTCTAACATCTTTCAAGTCATAGCTTACTTGAAGAAAATGACAGAAAAATTGAATTCTGATGGGGACAGCATCGGGGAGCAAGGTATTTACCGCAGGGTAGAACAGCCCTGCACAATCACCTACGATTCGTCTTTGTCCTTAATCCCAAATATACTTAGTTGGTCAGGCTCTATTCCCCCGAGAAATAGAAAGGCCAAGGGAAATTATGCTAGCACAGTGCCGTGTTTACCTCCGCCCTGCCGCAGTCTGATTTGTTCTGAAGATGTCAGCAGAACCAATTTTTATGACTTTCCCATATAGCTGTTCACATTTCTATAGAATGGCTCGTTGTTGCCAGCTTGCCTGTGTTATTCTGCTGAGTCATAATCCTGACTTCTGCAAAGGGCAAATCACTACTGGGTAGTTGATATACGTACACCTATATTTTGCAAAGGCGAAATTGAGGTAATGAAGTAGGAAAGGAGGGGTTGAGGCTTTTAGAGTTAGCATCCTGCCATGACACTTAGACTTTGTATCCATCACATAGTCGTGTAGCAGATCTTAGCAAAGATCATAATGCAAGTAATTGCAGAATATTGCAACTGAAGGAATTTTAAACATTGTTTTCTTCAGCATTTCATCCAAGGCTCAGACATGTAGAATGCCATTCAAGGTCAGCGATGATTTGGGTTCTTAAAAGACAGAACTGAAAAATAATGGTTTATTTCCACTAGACTCCAATTTTTCTGACTCTGACAGATTTGCCACTGGGATACTAAAGCCTCTTTTAGAAAGACTTAACATTTTTTATTAGTATTAGAATACATAGTGGGGTGTAAATATGAGAGACTATTCAGATTTAAGGGGGATGGTTTACTGTATTAGTCTGCTATTGAGATTACAAACTACCCTCGATCTTAATGGCTTGCTACAACAAGCATTAACTTTTTTAAAAATTATTTTTGTGTCTGCGGGTTAGTTGGGGCAGATATGCTTCAAGGCAAGGCCCACCTGGGCATGTTGGGAGATATTCTGGTCTAGTCTACGTGTCTCTTGATTCTCTCTGAACCAGAAGCTACCAGGTACATGTTTTTCTGGCAAATGGCGGGAGTATAAGAGTCAGTGGGAAATACAGTCACTTAAGGCTTTGGTTCAGAAATAGTATAATGTTACCTCTACCCAAATTTCATTGACCAAAAGAAGTGGGCGATGAAAAGTGGCATACACAAATGCTTTGCAATAACCCAATCTTCCATAATCTATTACTTAAAATTAACTATACTTACTCACAAAGTCTGACAATTAAGTTCACGAACTCATCCCAGGAAAAAGTGCTACATACCTCATTGCTGAATGTTACTGTGGTCACTTTTGTTTTATTTTTATTTATTTATTTTTTTTGAGTTGGAGTCTCACTCCGTCGCCCAGACTGGAGTGCAGTGGCCGCTCCCGGCCACCGCAGCCTTGACCTGCTGGACTCCTGTCGTCCTTCTGCCTCAGCCTTCCAAGTAGCCGGAACTACAGGTGTGCGCTACCATGCCCAGCTAGCTTTTTGATTTATTGTAGAGATGAGGTCTCGCCGAGTTGCCCAGGCGGGTCTCGAACCCGCGGGCTCAGGCAATCCACTCACCTCAGCCTCCCAAGGCGTGGGATTACAGGTTGAGCCACTGAGCCCAGCTTCTGTGGTCACTTTTGAAGTACTCCCTCCCTTTGGGAAGCTATGCACCGATGCCAGCACCTAGTCCACCTGTCAAAACAATTTTGGAACTCTTTTTCCGGAATGGCCATCAGAGTTGTTGTTGTTATTACTTGTGATATCCTAAGTGTCACCAACATGTCTTTCTTTCAATATTTCCTTTATCTTCAGGTAAAGAAAAAAGTCATTGGGGGGTCAGATCAGGTGAGTAGGGAAGGTGTTCCAATGCAGTCATTTGTTGACTGACTAAAAATTCCTTCACAGGCAGTGCTGTGTGAGCTAGTGCATTGCCGTGATGCAAGAGCTCCTTCAGGGCCATTTTTGCACACACCTTTCTCATGCCAAGATTTTCAGTTAAGATTTTCCCGTTTTTTATTGATGTTTATTTGGTCTGCTATGCTTCTCACAGTCAGTTGACAACTGTCTCACAATTTGATGAATTTTTGCGAAGCTTTCACCAGTCCTGCTTGTTAAGGGCCATCTTGGCCTCTCCTCATCAAGGACACTTTCTCTTCCCTCATAAAAACATTTAATCCATTTGTAAACTGCTGTTTTCTTCTTGGCATTCTCCCCATGAACTCGGACTAACAGGTTTCTGATTTCACTTCCACTCTTGCTAAGTTTCACAAAAAATTTACTGTTTGTTTTTTGCTGCAATTCAAGCTCCAACATTCCTGTGACAGTACGTAGAAACACACAACAACAAGAATGAACACCTCTCAACAAGACGCCACCACACCTAGACATGGACACAGCAAGACACTGACATACAGAGGCTATGAAACCTTACCAAGTTGTTTGTACAGTTCTGCCAACGTATGTGCATGGTGGCACGTTCAAGGACTTAATTTTCAGACCTCACATGTAATAACTAGAGGATTTTCATTTTCCTATGGACTTAGAAACTTTTCTCTCTTTACCACAACTTCTTTTTTCAGGGAGGAATAATTATAACAAAGTTTTATTTCTTTATTAAACGTCTTCCAAAATATTTTTAAAATTTTATTTTAGAGTTGTGAGGTACACATGAGGATTTTCTACATAAGTAAATTGCATGCAGGTAAGGTTTGGACTTCTAGAAAGCCCTCTTTTCCCCTAATAGTGGACCATCGTACCAGGTGTGTGGTTGTGTGTCTCTTATTCTTCCTCCATCCCTCCCTCCCTTGGCAGTGTACACTGTCTGTTGTTCCCACCTTTGTCCTCATGTGGTCAGTGATCAGGGACTACTGATGAATGAGAACATGTGCATTCAGTTTTTTGTTTCTGTGATACTTCATGGAGTATGATGGTCTCCAGCTGCGTCCATGTTGCTGTGAAGGTCATGATTTTGTTCTTCTTTATTGCTATGTAATATTCCATCATGTATATGTGCCAAGTTTTCTTTATCCAGACCACTTTTGATGAACAGTTGAGTCGGTTCCATGCTTTTGCTATTGTGAATGGTGCTGCAATTACCATAAATGTGCAGGTGTCTTTTGGTGGAGTGATTTATGTGGATACGGAGGCATTTCGTTTTATTTTTTGGTGGCTATTTCAAATGAGATTGCATTTTTTTATTTGGCTTCAGCCTGTTTGTTGTTGGTGTATAGACATGCAACTATCTTTTGTGCATTAATTTTGTAGCCCGGGATGATAACAAAGTCATTGATCAGTGCAAGATGTTTTTTGACAGGCTGTCTAGGGTTTTCTAGGTATGGAATCATATCATCTGCAAAGAGAGATAATTTAACTTCCTCTTTTCCTATATGTGCACCCTGACTTCTTCCTCCTGCCTGACTGCTCTGATTAGGACACCCAGTATCGTGTTGAATAGGAGTGAGAGTGGGCAGCCTTGTCTTGTTCCAGTCATTAGGGAGAATGCTTCCAGATTCTGCCCATTAAGTTTGATGTTGAATGCAGGGTTGTCATAGATGGCTTTTCATATTTTGAGGAATGGTCCTTTGCTGCCTAGATGTTAGAGAGTTTTTATCAAAGAGGGCTGTTGGATTTTATCAAATGTTATTTCTGCATCTAGTGAGTAATCGCATGGTTCTTGGTTTTAAACCTGTTTATGAGGCAAATTACATTAATTGGTTTATGTATGTTGAACCAGCCTTGTATTGCAGGAATGAGGCCCACCTGGTCATGATGGATGATGTTTAAAATGTGCTGTTGGATACGATTTACTTTGTCATGCTGAAAACATTTGCATCTATTTTTCATCAAGGAAATTGGCCTGTGGTTTTCTTTCCTTGTTGAGTGTTTGCCTTTTGGGGTATCAGGACGATATTGGCTTCATGAATGAGCTAGGGAGAATTCCTTCCTTCTCAATTGACTGGTTTCCTTTCAGTAGAATTGGTATCAGCTCTTCCTTGTATGTCTTGTAGAATTCAGCTGAGAAACCATGTGGCCCAGGGCTTTTTTTTGGTGGAAAGCTTTCTTATAAGTGAGTTAATTTCTTGGATTGTTATTCGTCTGTTTAGGATTTCAGTTTCTTCCTATTTCAATCTTGGGAGGTTAAGTCATTCAGAAGCATGCTGTTTAATTTCCATGTATCTGTGTGTTTTGGGGGGTTCCTGTGGGTGACATTTATTTTTATTTTATCGTGGTCTGAGAAGATGCTCGGTATGACTTTGATCTTTTGAAAAATTTTCACAATCGATTTATGCCTGACAGTGTGGTTGACCTTGAGGTACAGTCCATGTGCTGAAGAGAAGAATGTATTCTCTGTGCTTGTTGGGTGAAGTAATCTGTAGAGGTCTATTAAGTTCAGTTGGTCAAGTGCTGAGGTAAGGTTCTGGATTTCCTTGTTAGTTTTTTGCCGTGATGCTCGGTCTAAGACTGTTAACAGGGTATTAAAGTCTCCAACTATAATCGTATGGCCATCTATGCCCTCTCTTAGTTTAATTAGCAATTGTTTTATAAATCTGGGTGGCCCTATGTTGAGTTTTTTTGCTGGTGGATTAAGTCTTTTATCATTATGTAGTTACCGTCAGTATTCTTTTAAATTTTTATTGGTTTAAAGTCTGTTTTGTCTGATATAAGAATAGCTACTCCTGCTCTTTTTTTGGTCCATTTGCCTGGAAGATCTTTCTCTAGCCCTGTACCTTGAGCCCGCTGGTGTCCTTTGCAGTGAGATGGATTTCCTTAAGAAAGGAGAAAGTTGGATTTTATCTATTCAATTTGCTCCTTCATGCCCTTGAGTGGCACATTCAGTCCATCCATGTTTAAGCTAATTACTGATATGTGGGGTTTTAGTTCTGTTATATTGCTATAAAGCAACTACTTTGCATTTTAGGTTTTGTGGTTGATTTGTGTAGTCTGTTAATTCTGTGCGAACTGTGCTTTTGCAAAGGGTGGAGCCATTCTTTCATTGCTATGCTTAGAACTTTCTTAAATATCTCTTGAAGGGCTGGTCTGGAAGAGTTTATCACAACTTCTTATCCCATTCACAGCTTTCACCCTTTTTCCTTTTATGAGGTTAGGTTAATTTTATGTCTAAAATAAATGAATAAAAATAAAATTATAGCTGGAAAAGAAAAGAAGTGGATATATGGATTTATAACATAATTTTATAAAATACATGTTCATTATATTCTCTATTAAAGTAATAGTAATTGGATACAAATTTTAGCAAATTTGAAAGTTTTTTTATATCTCACTGAGAGAATATTTTACTTTTCTACTTAATGTATGGTTTGTTAAATATTTCACAAGAAATATTTTTTGTTCTTTAGGTCCTCATTTCTTCCAATTTGATTACTTTATTTACCGTTTTTTCTCCTGAAAAAACTTTCCCCAACTTTGCCTACCCTCATGCCTCATCTGATTTTCTCAGAAAGTTAGTTACTAAATGCCATTGCCAATTCCCTTGTCTGTATTTTGTCTTCACATTTTATCTTAGAATTCCTCCTTGCAGATATGACACCTACATGGACAAATGATGAGCCTGCAATAGTGAAGCCACTATCATATGGCCACTATTCTGCCACTGCAGTCTCTCCTTTAAATTAGGGAAACTTGTTGATTCCTAAAGGAACTCACAAATGACTTAAGTTTTTGTTTGTTTACTTCTTTGCTTGTTCGTATACATACAAAAGAAAGAAAGCCTTCTTCAGCTCTTAGGTACAGTTCACTAAGACACATATCCTTGGCTCTCAGGGATTGTATGGGAGACATTTTGCGTGGTAGAAGAAGCTCTAAAGCATACGTGTTCCACTAAAAACCTGCAATGGACATTCTAATTCTACTCTTCTAGTGATGTTGAAATAGGCAATACATTATTATTAACTATAGTCACCCCATTTTGCTACTGAGCGCTAGATATCATTCCCAAGAAAAAGAAATGATAGACTGGTGTGATGGTTCTTGCCTTATAGGCACACTTTGGGAGGCTGAGGTTGGAGGACCACTTGCAGCCAGGAGTTCAAGACTAGCATGGACAACAAAGTGTATCTACAAAAACAAACAAAAACAAACAAACAAACAAACAACAAAAATAACCAGATTTGGTGGTGCAGACCTATAGTTCAAGCTACTTAGGAGACAAAGGCAGGAGGACCCTATGAGTGCAGGAATTCAAGGCTGCAGTGAGCTGTGATTACACCACTACACTCTAGCCTAGGTCACAGATCAAAAACCTGTCTTGAAAAAAAAAAGAGAGAAAGAAATGATAAATGCTTGAGGTGATGAATATCCCAGTTACTCTGATTTGATAATTGCACATTGTATGCTGGTATAAAAATTTCACGTGTTCCCCCCATAATGTGTACTACTATTATGTATCTATAAAAATTAAAAATTAAAAGCCCCATAATAAACACATTCTATGTGAGCAGAAATATCCCATAATATACGGGAAAATGTTTCTATATTTTTATTTTTCACTTATGTATAATTGCCCAATGTCTTCCAAAATTGTTTTTGGTCAATTTCTGAAAAGATCCATATGGCATGGAACATATCATAAGTTGAGTTCCCCAGAAAGAGATTTTGAGATGAATATTAATGTGAAAATGATATACTAGAAGTTTTCCCAGGGGGGAAAGATAATAGGAAAGAAGGGTGTTGGAACTTAGACAACAATCAGGCAATACAAGGGTCTAGTCAAGCAGTCTATAATGTATACAGTTGTCTGTTCCATGTGTGTTCCAAATACTTCTGAGTCTCTTTCCCAATGAGCATTAAAATGAAGACACATTTGTAGGTCAGTTTGCATACTAAGTGCCAGAGGCATGTTGAACTACTATAGTAAAGACACATCTGAAACAGTAGTGTGAGTAAGTGACCAGAGAATGCTTTGGGGAAAGATAGAAGAGATTGCTGCCATATATATTTGTCATCCTATTGTCGTGGCCTTCCTCATGGACACTCATGCTCTCCTTTAATGGATGTGCTCTATGCTTTGGAACTACCTAGGCGGCTGGTGCCCTGTGTTTACATTACAGTAACTCATTGTCCATTTGCTTTAAGGTTTATTGCTACCACTTAGCCTTCACTATTCTGAGATCCTATCATCCTCGGTATCACTAGGGAGCCCAGTTTCATAAGTATTAGCCTTAACCTGTGGTGAACAGCTCACACTTCACAATGCCAGTGCCCCTACTATCAAAGTATTCCTTATGACCTTAGTGAAGGTAGTGTCTTCAGAGCTCTAGCAGAGGAAAAAGACAATTGGAGGAGAAGATTGAGATTACTGGGTGTTTCATAATTGATTCTTCTAGAATACTCACCCCTCCTAAGCCATCTTTATACTCCTTCCACGACACTCTGATAGGGCACCTCTAGCACAATGGCTTCATTTAACATGAGCTTTTCGGAAGTTTTGAAGAGTCTAATAGCATATTACGACCAGATCAATAGTCTCAATAATAGGCGTGGTGGTCAGAGCAGCAGAACTACAAAACAGGCTAAAGTCACAGCCAAAGCAAGTTTTCCATGCTAACGTCACAGCTTCGATAAGGAAGAAGTGGAACTCTGAGACTTGAAATAGAATGAATCTGGGTAGACTCACTCAATAATATTGAACCTTCTTGATCAGCTACAATGGCTGGTTACAGGATAGCATCAATCTTATTCTGAGAATCATAAAGAAGACTCAGTTGGGACAAAGGTTTTGCAAGCTGATAACTTCTTTTCTCAAGACTGAACATCTATCTCTCTCGGGTTTTAGTCCAATAACTAGGTCAAGTTTCAGCAAACATATTGGAAAAGATAAGCCTTGTTAAAGGAATAAAGAGATTATTGGTAGAAAGAGCTATAGAACCTAAATAATAAGTGACCGAAAGAATGGGAGAATGCCTGAGAATGGTTATTAAAAGTGTTTTTTTTATTGAGGGGTAGGAAAATAGAGAAGTGGGCAAGAATGACTGTATCATCAAGCAATTTCCCCACTAAAGCTAACTTTGGCTCAGTTTAAGAGAGGAGCTACAGAAAAAGTATATATTTCATCTCTAAATTGTCTGCTCATACAGCTATACCCCTCAAGAATATGTTAAAATCCCAAGAGTATGTAAATTTACAGAAAAAATTTGGCTGTCTGTGAGCAAAGGTAGTGTTTTTAGCAGTCTGACAAAGAAATACTGATGCCGGCCTTTAAAATGAAAGCACCATTGTGCATAAAAATGTTCCAGGGATTCAAGGGTCTATGTAAAGAGCACCAACCCTGGTATCTACCACAAACACTTTTTATTACGCTTCATGGTTCATGTAGAAAATTACTCGTGCATTCAGAATGAGGTAAATTTCCACTACATGTTGCAAGGGGTAATCATAGGAATAACAAACAAGAAATGACACTATTGATTTCTTCCATAGATGGCAGTTTTAGTCTATTGTTAATAGAATGTGTGTCTTTCCAGTAGTTTTGATGGGTTTGTATTAAGATTAAGCCCCTCATGGTTTAGAAGCAGAAGTGTCAGTAGTGATTAGTACAAAGGGCTAGGTCTTGGTATGTAAACTGCGGCCTTGGGGGGAAAAAATCTCTGTTGTTATTCTTCAATGAGAAGGCATAAATACAACTATGACCTTCTTTGATTGCATGCACTACCATTACCTAGTAAAATGTGAAGACAAAATACAGACAAGGGAATTGGCAATGGCATCCCTGGGGCCCACACCGCCATTACTTTATCTGGGCAGGATTTCAACAGTCCATGAGAAGAAACCTGGGGGTGCCTAGAAACAGCCTGACCGTCTCCAGCAGAGCCCTGCGCAAGGACTGCCGGGGCCAAGAGCCCAGTGGATGCACCACTCTTTCCCCCTCATCATGGTCTCCTTCTCCTCCTACCTCTCCCTCACACACCCTCCCCAGCGCCCTCTTTCCTTTCAGTGGACCCAGCAAAAGAGATCCCGAAGGAAGGTAAAGGACTGCATATGCAAAGAGGCTTGCTGAGGAAGATATTTATTGTCTTATTAGCGACTTTTATGAAAAGATGATTATGCGGGACTTTTAACATATAGTATCATTTAGTTCAGAATTTCTCCCCACCTCCCCTCAAAATATCCTGCGTGTCAGAAGTGAGGTTACTGGCACCATTTAGGTGAGTGGCTGGTAAGGTTTTAAAATAAAGCAGAAATTTTATGGCTTTCTGGAATTTTCAAGAACAAAATGGGGTTGCAGTTTTTTCTATAAACTAAAACAAGTTGTAAAGATTGGGCATGATTACATTGTTCCTGAACACACTCTTGATGTTTTATGAAGGCTCTTGCTAGGATCCAAAGATTATTTTTCCAAAAAGGGAGCATTTTCCTTCCTTCTTTCTTTCTTATGTTTCTTTCTCTCCCTTTTACTTCTTATGAAACTTCAGACCCAGAGTACATAGGCCTTTTGTTACTGTGCATAGCGTTTGCAGAATATGTTTCTACTGAGTTAGATCTCAGATTTGTATAAAAGCTTGTCCTTGCCTTTGTCATTTGATGGTTTCTTTGTGGTTCAAAAGAAAAATGTAAAGATTTACCATGACAACAATGATAGTTGTCAACAATTCACATTAAGGCTGTTATATTTTTTTCTCGTAAAGAATTATTTTCTCACCAAAAGAAAATAATAGTGTATTTCCAGCTCTGATGAACAAATGAGTGTGGGTCACACTTTATATTTACTGGAGTTCAGAAATATGAACAACTTGTAACTGGGCATGTGGTTTTCTTTGACAGTAGTAATTCTGGCTTCCTGGGAACTATTTTCTATCATTTCATTACACTGCAAACTCAGAAAGAAAAGGGTTTTATGCTTCCGTCTATTAGTTTTGAAGATAATGATCACCAGGGGAAAAGTTAAAAAATAAAACAAAACAAAACTAGGAAACTAGAAACAAACCAAAAAAAAAATCCTTATTGGTTGCTGCTACAACTTCAGCCACTGCCTTGAACTCAAATGTTCATTTTGTCAGAACTCAAAAGAAAGTAACCACTAATATTTAATCAAGAGATATTAAAAGAGTTAGATTTTGTATCATGCAATATTTACATTCAGACTTAATCTAGTTTTTGCATTTGGTAAAAAGTCCTTTGTGGTCACTACCTTATTCTTATATCCTTGTATGGAAAATGGTTACATCCATAGATCAGAAAAGTTTGCGGAAGGCATGGTAATCAGTCATAAAAAACACAGATAAGGAAGAGGAGAAGCATGTGATGCCCTCCACAGCCCTCTCCCCAAAGCAATACTCTGCATCTGGATGGAGTGAGCATCTGTCTCCACCACAAAATGAGTGAAAATATCCAGGCAAAAGCTCATCTTTGTTTTCCTTGCAGATTGCACAATTTATCTCCAATAACACACACATTCATCGTCACCAAAGCTCCGTGGAATAATTATGAGTATTTACTGAATAGACCATGCAAAGCCATATGCTGTTGGTGGAGAGAATGTGGAGGGATACTGAAAACTGGCATGAATAATAAGACTGCAAAGTCAGACTCTTACAGTTTAGCAGCATTTGAAAATCATATATGCAAGGAGAGTGGCCGTTGGCCATGAAAAGAGTCTTGGCTTCCCATGAGGTAGAAGGAGTTTGACAGGAAACAGGAACTTCAAAATTTCTGTTACAAGATTTGTAAAAAGTCTTTTACAAAAGAAGTAATTAGAGGGAAGTGTTTATCTACCATCTATCTATCTATCTATCTATCTCTCTCTCTATCTATCTATCTATCTCATTATGTCCCCCATAATCTGCAATGTCAAATAATTTAAAGAAAGCAGGAGTCCAAGGACATGTCGGAGAAAAGAAAAACTGTATTAATGTTGAGGATAGCTTGTAAGCCACTGCACGGTAATGAATTAAAACATAATCATCTTTTATATTTGCAATGAATTTGAAAGCTTACAAAGCACTTTTTATGACAGGTTCTTGTTTGATTATTTTAGTAGCTGTTGTTAGATATTATTATCCCCATTTTAGGGAAAATAAAATAATTCACATGGTTTTAAGAAGTTGTCCAAAGTTACAAATATATAGTGGCAAAAATGGACTGGAAATGGCATCTCCTGACTTTTTCCCAGTTTGGCAAATGCACAGTAACTGAGATAGAAAAGAGAAATGAAGAGTGTCTGAATCACAGGCTTATATGCAATGCAAATCAAAACTCTCTGAGGCATTGAACTCAAAGCTGATTGAAAACAGTAGAACATGCTAAAGAGAATACATAAATTTCCAAGGTATGGTATTGGGATCAGTGGCCCAAAGAAGCAGATACAAGGGAGGAGAACATAAATAGCTTGAAGCAACACCTTTGTCAGGAGGCTTATTTGCCCTGCTAACTCATTTAAAAATTACAATTATTAATCTTCTTTGATCTTTCTTAATCCTAAACCAGTTCCAATGTCTTTCAAAGCTTTCACTGAAATTACTTAAAAATAAATCACAGTTTAAGGAAACGCCCTTAGATTTGGGGACATTTGTTTTCTTTTTTTAAATCACTATCTTTCCTACTGTACTGCATTCATCATCTCTTGAATTATGCTTGATTACCTTTTATCTGTTCCTTCAGCCACAAGGCAAGCATCTAAAAGAGAGACATTTGTTTTTTTATTTCCTAATCACTGCTGTAACCTCTATCTTGAGGTATAGCTGTATGAAGTAGGCATTTATTAAGTATGTTTTGAATGTATTAATGGGTTATTGATGATGTTGAATTGAGATTTCCTCATCTCTGTCACTAGCTCTTTCTTCCCTTTCTCCAGCTTCTTTTCTATGAGGATTCTATAAGACTTTTTTTTTAATTTTGGTCTTTTCTCTCAGGATTTTCCTCTTTATTTGCCCTCGTTTGGCAAAGCCAATTTATGAATAATTCTAGTGCATTTTATTGGCAATTCCTTATTTCTTTTCCTAACTTTAATCTCTCTGATTATTCAACGCTGTCTGAAATCCATGTTCATGCTACTCCTAGCATACCATTTTAGTCAACTCATTCCATTGTTCAGCATGGTTATTGGCTCCTGAATCTTATCAGATGGGTTATGATTAGGAGAAGAGAGCATGCTATGTCCTATTATCCTGCTAACATATGTATTTTTAAGATACTGGTGTACTTTTCTAATTGACCAACATAGAGGATATGCCATTTTTATCAGAAGCAGAGAGTTACCACTGGCTAGGTTTAGGATAAATAGTTCCTATTTTTCTCCACCCACAATTATTTAACAGCATATATATAGCTTTGAGTGACATTATTCATGCAACATAAGTCTTATCTGAGCGGAAAATATCAATTATTATTTGACAGTATGAAGTTTATAATATCATTAAAGGGTTCTTTTAGTTATTGAGTGAAAGTAAATGCCAGCCAGACCCAATTTGTGGGCTCTTCCCAGATTAACATAATCATATATCTGTATTCATCTTTCCTACTATGTGGTATAAAAATAATAAAAAACACCAGACATTTTAACTCACCTGAATTTTATTGTATCACATCACCCAAGGGTAACAAACTCCTGAGATGTTAAAGCAAAGGAAAGAAAATTAAATCGGGAAGAAAATAGAAAAGAAATAAAAGATCCAAAGCAAATATTTGAAAGGGCAATCTAAAATAATCATGTTTGTTTAGCCTCTGTAATCAAATAGCTATCTCAACTGCTTATTTCGCGTGATTTCAAATGAAGGTGAAAAATTTGTTATTTTTCTTCTGACATATCAAAGTTATATCTTTTATCTAAACATATATTCCAGTGTATAATATAACATTTACACTAAAATTTGGCAGTAGATTATTGGACATGGAAAAAAATCTTATCCTTTTTTTTTTATTGAGTGCAAGTCTGCTCTTTATCCTTAGTCAACCAACTCTCTGCCTAATTATTTATGCATTTCATATCATTATTGGTTTACATTAATCTAGTTGGACTATAAATCATAAACTTAACAACAATCATTAATTTATGTTTTGTAAGTCTTAAATTTATTGATGGCCCATATATCTATCCTTATTTGTTGTTAGTTTTCCTTGAACCTTGCTTTATTCTAGCAATAAGTCATATTCATCTATAAGTACATGAATTAATTTTTAAAAGACCTATCCATCTCATTAAAAAATATATTTCCAGTAAAATTGTATTTTTTCATGTTTTAATCAATTGTGTACTATTAATAATTGTATAGTAATTCAATACCAGGGAACTTTATTGACATTTAGAACTTTAAAGGAATTGAAAAATCAATTTCAATTTATAAATATAATTTAGTTGAAGAAAAGTATGTTAGGGTGAGCCACAAAAATGCTCATGCATAAAATATAGCATAATAGGATAAACCTCCGTATGAGAAATGCCACACAAATATGAATTGGTGAAGGAAGACATAGGCTTGACCAACAATAATCCAAGGGTTCCCGCTCCTGTGAGATTGCTTTTCTCATAAGGTAAAGCTAAGCCAAAAATGAGTTTCCAAGAAGGCCAGTGGCTTTTCCAACCCTTTGGAGGGATTTATATTCCCATTGGCTTCAGACTTTCATGTGATGAGCAGTTGGTACGCCAGATATTATCCATAAAATGCTGGCATGCAAATCTAGATTTGCAGATGTGCAAGTGATCCATGTGACTCATCACTGATAATCTTGCTTTCCCATTTTGCCTACAAGAGTAAAGAAAAATGGGAGAGATTGTCCATCCACTAAAACACAACCCATGCTGCACACATATGGCAAAGCACCCTGTCCCCTCAGTGGGATGGCGGGAAGATAGGAGCCCACGCCCTCTCTTTGGCTGACATTTTAAGCTTCCCCAAAACAAAATCTACTGTTGACCCACATCATAGATTGTGGAATGCTTGCATAGAAAAGTGGGGCCACCCACGGAACCTTCTTGTCCAACATAGAAAACAATGCAACATTTATACATGGTAGCATGTAACATTACGATACATTTTATATGGGTAATTGTGGGTATTGACTTACTTAGATAATGTTGAACATATTTAAAAGAGGGAAATAAAAGTTTTATTCTGAAATTTTAATGTTAAACACACAAAAGAGCATGTATTTTGCCAACATTTAAAACTGAGGCTGAAAACATTTAGTATCATAGGTTTATAATTTATTAAAATTATTTCAGTATACATACAAACAAAAGTAAAACATGGTGACCAACAACCCAGCTATTTACTTTTAATGAATTACACTAGGCAAGAGATAGAAATCTCAGAAGTTTATAAACCTTGTAGAAAGCCCAAACCTTCAAGAATCACATGTTCAGTGAAAAGATGAATCAGAACAAAACAGGCACACACACAAAAAGACTGTAAGGTAACTTGTTCAACTTGATTTTGTTGCTGTGTAGAGATTCAGAATTCATAGCCACAGACTACATATTCCTCATGCAGTTTTGAAACTGAAATCATGCTCCCAAGCTGAAGATATTGCTGACAGTGTTTCCAGGTGGGTAGTACGTTAGACATCCGGCAGAAGCAAACTGAAATAATCTAGAGGAACATACCTTAAAACAAGACTCAAAGAATTTTCTCTCATAAATCTCCAAGGAACATGGGCTTTAAATATGAAGACGTATGGTACCAGAAAGGACAGAACCTCCAATGGAAGTGATTTTGTAAAAGTGAAAACTTTGGCGTTATTAATAACCAAATACAAAATAAATATGCTAAAATATAATTAAAATATAAAGTAGAATGCTAAAAAATATAATCCAGGGATAAGTGACTTAAATGCATATTTGAAAATTAACAAAATGTTACTACTGAATTGTAGCGATGTATTTATTGAAATGAGAAACACAAAGGATGGGGGAAAATAAAGCTCAAGAATATTCCTAGAAATACAACACCAAAAGAAAAAAAAATTAAAAAGTACCAATAGCGGATGGAAAATAAGACATGAATACATGTATAACATTGCTATTAAGGTAACAAAAATTAAAACAGCATTGAGATATTAATACACACACCAGAATGGTTACAATTAAAAACACTGACCACAACAACTGTAAAAAAAAGGTTATGAAGTAACTAGAACCCTCATGTATTTCTGGGGGAAATATAAAACATTATAACTACTTGTGAAACAGCTTGGAATTTGTTTAAACTTTTCAGCTTATACCTACCACAATATCTATCCATTCCTCTCCTAGAATTTACTCAAGAAAAATAAAAGCACGTGTCTTCTCAAAGATTTAAACATGAGTGTCCATAACAGATGTATTTGTAATAGTAAAACCTGGATATTATTCAAATATTCATTAACCAGGGACTAGATAAATAAGTTGTGGCGTATTCACTCAATACTATTCAACAGTTTAAAGAAATAAATTATTGACATATGCAGCAACATGGATAAACCTCAAAATAATTATATTGGGTAAAAGAAGTCAACAAAAAAAGACCACACAGGACAAGGAAGAGTATATATGCGTCCTTCAATGTATAAATACTTCAAGAAAATACAGATCAGTGGGGGAAAAGAATGTGAAAGGTTAGTAAGGATCCATTGCAAAGTGGTAAGAGGAAGTTTTGAGAGGTGATATGGTGGTGGTGATGACCAGTGATTATGCACTTGTTAGAATGTATCAAAGTGTGCAATGTAAATATGTTCAATTTACTATGCATCACTTATAAAGTTAAAAATAAACTGAAAAACTAAGGTAAAGAAAGCAAAAAAGAAACTTTAAAAAACATTACAGAAACTAAATCACCCTGCCTGGTATAATCTTTAATAATATTTGGTAATATCACTCTAGACTTCACTCAATGCATATAACTTGAAATAAATAAAATCTTAACTCTTCCATTAATTGAGCAATTATTGTGTGTGTAAGATTCAGTTCTATCTGATAATATTTATCCCTTTTTAACCTTACAACAAACCCATGTAATGGCACTAATATTATCCATCAGAAGTATATTAATAAGGATACTGGAATGATATGGTCTGAATTTTTTTTTTTCCAAAAAAATTTCATGATCCACAAAGAAGTGCTATTAAGAGGTGAAGTCTTTAGGTGATGATTAGGTCATGAGGGCTCTGCTTTCAAAATGGGATCAGTGCACTTATAAAGGCGCTCGTTCAGCTCTTCTGCCTGGCCTTTTTTGAAGCAGCCAGAAGGTGCTGTCTCCGACGCAGTGAGTGAGTCCCACCAGACACCAAGTCTACAATGTCTTGATCTTGGACTTTACAGCCTCCAGAACTGTGAACAATACATTTCAGTTGTTCATATACATTACCCAGTCTAAAATACTTTGTTATAGAAGCCAGAACAAGCTGAGACAGAACAATATAGGTTAATTAATTAGCCAAAGACTACACAATTTAAAAAAATATATTAATCTGTGTCAGACATGCTCCACAATTCTTATGAGCAAACACTTTATAATACTCTGCAATAAAAATTTTCAAACTACGGTATCTGAGACAATAGCAGCACCTTTGCTGAGAAGGTCATTTTAAATCAAATTAAACAAATTAAGACCCTACAGAGTCAGAAAAAATTAGAGTGGGGCCCACAATCTATATTTTAACCCACTGAAGTTCAGAAAACCTTATATTTATAATTTTAAGGAATACAAATATATAGAAAAAGAGTGAGTAAATGGGATTTTTTTTTTTTTTTGAGTTGGAGTCTCACTCCGTCACCCAGACTGGAGTGCAGTGGCCGCTCCCGGGCCACCGCAGCCTCGACCTGCTGGGCTCCGGCGATCCTTCCGCCTCAGCCTTCCGAGTAGCTGGAACTACAGGTGCGCACTACCACGCCCGGCTGATTTTTTGATTTATTGTAGAGATGAGGTCTTGCTTGCCCAGGCAGGTCTCGAACCCGCGGGCCCAGGCAATCCACTCACCTCAGCCTCCCAAAGGGCGGAATTACAGGCTGAGCCACCGAGCCCGGCTAATATTTTCTTAATAATATCTTTGAAGCCTTGGTGGTAAGGAATTAAGCAAACTCTACTTTTTGGTTTTTTTTTTTTATTTTTGAGTTATATACAGGCAAGGATTTTCTGCGTAAGTAGGCTACATGCAGGAGAAGTTTGGGCTTCAAGTTGGCCCTCTCTTCCCTTGGTAATGGACCATGTACTCTTTGGATTGCTACAAGCCCCCTTCCCTCCATCCTCTCTCTCTCCCTCCCCTCCATCCTCTCTCTCTCCCTCCCCTAGCAGTGCCCAGCATCTGCTAACCCTATCCTTGTGCAAGTGTGATTAGCTTATGAGTGAGAACGTGTAACAAGCTCTGTGTCAACAAAATGGTAAACCATCTCACCAAAACACACTTGGTCCAGGGACCCCATTCGGATATCACACAGTCCTCAGGGCATGGTAATTTGCACTCTCTGGAGCCCAGAGGCATCTCTTCTGGGTCACAGAGGTAATCTTCAACATGTTCAGAAGGGCCATCTGCTGTATTCTGCATGCATCTACAAGAGAACATACATATTTTCTAGAAAACATGCATAACTTCTAGAAGTGTATAAACCAGGACAGTTAGAATAATGGCCAACCCACTGGATGGATGGCTCTACTAAAGACATCATTATGGGGATGGGAGGCAGGAAGCTTTGTATAGAATGAATACAATTCCCCAGAAATAAAGATTTACAGGGATCTCTGCTTTCCTCAAATATATGTTTGCATTCATGATCATAATCTATGAATATGGTAACTAATGTGTATATGTAAAACTCTGCATGTATATGTAAACCACCATGTATATGCATATGTCCTTCTCTGGAAGGACAGGGTTATTTATACTCATAATATGAGGTAGAAACTAACGAGGAATGGTCCAAAGAGATTCATGAAGGGGTTGCAATTCTGGCATATAATGCGTGTTTTTCTTCTCAAGAAAATGGTAGATTCCATTGAGAAGACAAACTTGACTCATATGTGATAAAAGGCCAAGTACACTGAAATCTCTAAGTGAAAGGCTTCAGTAAATATTTTTAATGATAACTAGAGGCAGTTATCAATTCGTTTGTCATTTTAAAAGTAAATTTAGCCTCCCATCTGCTGCTAATCTTAAAGCCAGAAAAGGCAATTATAATTGTAATAGCACAAATTCTCTAAATGTTGGTTCTTTAGATCTTCCTATATCTTGACCTTTAAAAAAATTTTTTTGTTCATTTTCTTTTTAATGGAACAAATTCAAACTTAGTGTTCCATTTTATTTTTATTTTTTTGTTAGCAGTCTTATATAAAAGACTCTTTATTCATCTCTTGGGAATCTAATTAATGTGGTTAATACCAGACTTCACTTTTACCAAAGCTAATAATCTCTAGGCACATTAGTACTGTAGTGGAAGAAAAAACTTTATTCCTCATCTCAGCCAACTTAATGAGTTTGGAAAAGAGAACTGCAATGCAGAAGATGAAAAGGAAGGTTTGAACTTCAAGGCTTTTAAACCTATTCACTGTCTTAAAGTATCAGTTAAATTATAAATAAATTACCAATTTACACCTGGAATCCCAACTTTTCTCAGGGTTTTACAATCAGTAGGCACATTCACAAAACTATGCAGCAGAATCACCCTTCTAGACAGTGCTGCCGAATTTAAGAGAGATGCCCTTTCCCTGTGGGATACATGCAAAGAGTATGCTGTTGGTCACGTCTTAATTGGGTTTGTAGCCTAGAAAGATAACCATACAAATACCAAGTACTCACCTCGGCTTTTTTTTTGTTTTTTTTTGGATACT
Organism: Tarsius wallacei; assembly: GCA_963574415.1. Lineage (NCBI taxonomy): Eukaryota > Metazoa > Chordata > Mammalia > Primates > Tarsiidae > Tarsius > Tarsius wallacei. The sequence goes on from CAUYQG010273170.1 coordinate 21,494, forward strand.
GGATAAATACATAAAAAGTAATCAGAAAAATATTCAGAGGTAGATATTGATATGATTTCATTGATGAGAGAAAAAAATCAAATTAGGAATCATTTGGGAGAATTTGGTTTCCCAGGAAAAAGTTCTATCCTCAATAGTATTTTTAAAATGTTCTGTTGACAGCAGCTTAGAGAGGACATGGGACCGACAAGGCATTTTAGTGCTCAAAAATTAGATTTGCTGCTAAGAGGAGATTACATATGTGGCAGATACTGACACAATGTTCAAGGATTAACTTGTAAAATTAACTATTGATCCAGAAATAAGAACAGATGTACAATACTCTATTAGCAGTTATGTACATAAATCTTCATTCTCAAAGGCTTCTCTTTTTAATTTTGTATTACACAGGTAATATATTCATTTTAGGAGAATCAGAAGAAATTATAAAAATCCACATAATTCCATCACTCAGAGATAATCACTCTTAACAGACTTCATTTATTTTTAAACAAACTATTACTGTAAACATATATTTTTATTGTATATAATAGGACGAAACTTTATCATTTGTACCATTTTAAATAGTCAAAAATACATTATGAACATTTTGTGTCACGAGCTATTTTTCTAGGATATATTTTTAATGACTACATTTGAATTTCATTGCTTTAATATGCCACAATTGCAAAAACAAAAATCCTCATTGTGGCATTTGGATGATTTATAGGCTTTATTTATTTTACTCTGTATTAACAAAGTTTTATCACCTTGGATTACTACATTTTTAAGTTATGCTTTTAGCCCAAAGGAAGGCACTTCAAATTAATTTGTCTTTTTTTTTTTTGAATCAGGGTCTCATTCTGTTGCCCAGGCTGGAGTGCAATGGTACGCTCTTGGCTTACCACAGCCTCAACATCTTGGGATCAGGCAATCCTTCTGCCTCAGCCTCTTGAGTAGCTGGGACTCAGTAGGTGTGAGCCACTGTAAAATTTTTTGTAGAGACAAGGTTTCTCTATGTTGCCTAGGATGGAGTCAATTTCCTGGACTTGCGTGAACCTTCCACCTCAGCCTCCCAAAGTGCTTGGATTACAGGCATGAGCCACTGTGCCCTTCATTTGCTTTTTTTTTTTTTTTGCTTTTTGGGGTTTTTTTGAATTCTCGACTTTTCTCCTTGCCAAGAAGCAAGAGTTATGCTGCATGAAAGCTGAACTGAGGCCGGGCTCGGTGGCTCAGCCTGTAATCCCATGCTTTGGGAGGCCGAGGTGAGTGGATTGCCTGAGCCCGCGGGTTCGAGACCCACCTGGGCAACTTGGCAAGACCTCATCTCTACAATAAATCAAAAAACTAGCTGGGCGTGGTAGTGCGCGCCTGTAGTTCCAGCTACTTGGAAGGCTGAGGCGGAAGGATCGCCAGAACCCAACAGGTCGAGGCTGCAGTGGCCGCTCCCAGGCAACAGAGTGAGATTCCAACTCAAAAAAAAAAAAAAAAAGAAAGCTGAACTGTGGTAGAAGTACATATTGCAGGATCAAGTTGGAGGTAAAAGGTGTAGCAAGAAAGAGGGTGCGTTGTCTGCACAGAATTAAAAGGCCACAGTAGCAATGACTAAATCTGTCTGTTTTCTACTATCACTATGCTCTGGCAATTCTAAAAAATGTCAGTGTAAAAAACATCCTCCCTACTAAGGCAAACCACATTCCTCAATGGGCCCTAACATCCTACAAGAGGAGGCCTGTAATTGGATACATTTAAACCTGCTCTGCTATAGACTCATCTGTCCTGAAATGCCACCCAACACTTACATTAAAGTAGAACATTTTGACCTTTTTTAGCAAAGTATACGGTTAGGGAGGTGCACTACTCAATCAGTAGCAAACAGGAACATTATTCCACGATCAGAGATCACAATCAATACTAACCTTCTCTTTTCTCTACTTGCATTAAAAATGTTTACTGAAAAAATAGATTGATCTGAAATGTTACTTTGTTTAAAATGTGTTTGAAAATGTTGAGAGTATCCACTTACAAAGCAAAAGAGAAGCGACATGCACACAGATGGTTGGAGAAGATGAAAAAAAGTTCTTTCATTTTTTTAATTAACTAAATAACCTGATCAAATTATTAACATAATTTAAAAAAAATCGAAGTAAAAAATTAATCTGGAAGGAGAATGGTGGAAAAAACTCTCTTTTTCTTCTGTTTCCCTATCTACTACTCATGACTTTACTACCGGCTGGCTCAGATGGGCTTTTGAAAAAAGAGATAGAATACTTTTTATTAGAAAAAAAACTCTATATAAGTCTATATGCAAAGATTTTATGACATAAATGCTAATTTGTTCTACTTTGCTATTGAAACAGATTGAGAAATATCAGTTTTAAGTACATGAAAAGTTAGGTTAGGGATAAGAATGAACTTCTCCATGGGCTGACAAGGTCTGTATGTTTTTATATCTGTTCTTCCTGTGTCCATGAGCAAGGTTAGAGGAAATTGGTACAGTTAAAAGGAGTGACAGGAGACATGGGTTTGAAGTCCAACATTACTAGATGTGCTTTCTTGGCAAGTTACTTAGTACTCTGGAATCTATAAAATGGAGGTGATAAAGCCTCATGCGCTGGTTTCAGGGGGTTCTAGAGCCCTAAAGCTCATGGCACAGATGCTGTATGGAAAGTTTAATGAGTATTAAACTTGTGCTAGGCATTAGGGAATTCCTATGAACATGATGGGGTCTCTGCTTGGAGAAACACAGAGTTTAAATTAAGGTAACAGTCATGTAAATGGATCTTTTCAACCATGATGAGAGGTATCAAAATACATAGCATGGGGTATTGATATATGATTGAAAATACCTTGTGATCCAACTTTAGAATGGACTATTACCTAACTACTGATCTTATAGATTGATCTACCCACCAATTGATCTTAATTGGTTAATCTGTTTTGAGATGTGTCAAAATACATAACATGGAGTATTGACATATAAGTGCAAATACCTTGTGATCCAACTTTGGAATGGACTATCATCTATCTCCTGATCTTATAGATTGATCTACCTATCAATTGATCTTAATCTATTCATCTGTTTTGAGAGGTATCAAAATATATAGCATGGGGTATTGGTATATGATTGCAAATAACTTGTGATTCAACTTTTGAGTGGACTATTATCTATCTACTGATCTTATAAATTGATCTACCCATCAACTGATCTTAATAGATTCATCTGTTTTGTAGGAAATGTTATTGAGGAATGAATAATTGTGGTAAAAAACTATGTGATTTGCAATTTTCAACATTAACACGAAACACTGCATGTTCTTTTCTCTGCCTAGATATTTGCGAATACACACATATTAGTATATATGAAAATAATCTATATCTGTGCTTTCCAACAGATAGCTACAAGCCACACGTATCCACTGAGCCCTTGAAATATGGTGAGGGTGACTGAGGAGATGCATTTTAATTTTATCTCATCTGAATTCATTTAAATTTAAATTAGGATAGCATATGTGGCTAGTGGCCATGCTATTGCACAGTGCCACTACAGACATGACAGGAAGAGCCACTCAGGGTTTCGGAGAAGACTCCTTGGATGAGATGAGAGTGTTCAGCTAGCCAGTTAGATAAAAAGTGCAAGTTTGTTTGTTTTTTGAGTCAGAGTCTCACTCTGTTGCCCAGGCTGGAGTGCAGTGTCACACTCACAGCCACCACAGCCTCAACCCACTGGGATCAGGCAATCCCTCCATCTCTGCCTTCCATGTAGCTGGAACCACAGGCATGTGCCACCATGCCCAGCTGATTTTTTGATTTATCTTAGAGACGATACCTCGCCACATTGCCCAGGCTGATCTCAATTCCCTGAGCTCAGCTTCCCAAAGTGGTGGGATTACAGGCATGAGCCACCATGCCCAGTTAAAAGTGAAAGAGTTTAAAACAGATTATTTTAAAAGTGCACTTGGAAATATATTTGGCCTTTAAGGCACAAAGTTACTGGGGTTGAAAACGGACATGAGTTCAGATTAAATATGCTGGCCCTTCTGTGCCAGGTCTGCTTGGAGAATGAACACAGATTCCCTAAGGACAAAACTAAAGGTGATTTTGTTCAGAAGATCGGGGAGCAGTGGACAATTCTGTGGTCCCATGAGCCCCAGGAGGGGTCGTGCATCTGGCTCTGGGTAACAGGGTTGGGCTCACCTCACTTTTCGGGTTTGCACGCCTTCTCCGCAGTTCTCCCTTGTGTTCACAAAGGTCACCTTGCAGACGCTCCAGGGCTCTGTGACCCATATGTACTGGTGGCAGTCACTGTGGCACGGTACGACCTCATACACCTGAAACACACACGGTTCAGCCATCTCAGGGAGTCTGAGGAGACTGAGTGGGTAGATGCCCACACCACAGCTATCCTTGCTTCACTGCTAGTTATTCTCACTCCTCTCCTTTATTGCTCGTTTTAAAATAGCAAAGAGTCTCATCTAGAGAGCTCAGCAGGAAAGGGAAGGGCTGACCCTGTAGCATTCACTGGTTCTGCTATTGCGTGGCTGGTGTAGACCTCATCTGTTGGACTGCATTAGACACATGGTCTATCTTCCTGTACGGACCCCTTAAGCACACTGTATGTGTATGCCTTGTTTATAGTTTTGTGTGTCTTTAATACTTAGCCTGGGATACTCATATGTTAGGCACTCAACAGAGATTTGTAAAATAAATGAAGGAATAAATGAACTGGTGAACTAAATGGGTATATAAACATAGGTGTTTTCCAAATAAATATAATTTGTCCTGTTTTCCAGATAAATATGTCTAATTATAAAAATTTATACTTTTTTGTGTTTCAAACAGAAAATTAAATTAAAAGAAAAACAATATGAAACAAAGCCATCATAATAACCAATCCTCAGTTATTTAGGGCTTGAAAACAAAGCCTGTCTCATATTATACAGCTAAATCCCAAAGCAGTAAGGACCATGTGAAACAAGGCAAATTGTCTCTGCTCTTAGTGTCCAGAAAGACTTTTGGCCTAACATTTGGGGTGATATGCTTGGTTTCAGGATTTTTAGAATACACCAATTGTGCTGCTAAGAAGAATGATTAAACAAAGGAAATTAATGGCTCCAAATCCATGGCAACCAAGCTGACTTAACCATCGAGGAAAAATCTTTAAAAATGTTTTCCTACTCTATGATAGTTCAAGTCTTATTTCCTATTTTACACACACACACACACGCACACAGAAATGATCACATATACATGTTTTGTGCTACTAATTACAAAAAAGGTAGGTTTTAAATAGCTCTTAGAATCATTCTAGTGTGCCAATAGGAGTGGACTAAAATCCCAAGTAAGAAGAGTAAAGTGAACTGATCTCAAATAGGAATAAAAAACACACACTGTGGGCATCAGATTCTCCAATGATCACCTTGGGTGACTGCATTCACATTGAGATGCTGTGTGAAAATAGGACTAAGTCGCACAGGGTAAATATTACCCCACCACTTGTGAGGAAAGGAAAATGGAAGGAGAAATGCTGTTTTCCCTAATCCTTTAATGACTTTCATTTCATCTCCTCCATTTAGGGGAATACAGATCTGTTCTGAACAACTCCCACCCACCCATTCCCAGGCCACCTGCACCTTTTCCCTCTGAAAAACCTGAGACCCTTGATGAGGGTATCATTGCCTTGTCAAGCTTCATGTAATGAGGCTTTTTTTTCCCCCACCTGTGTTTACCTCAGACCCTAATATTAAAATGAGGAAACAGGTAACTATACCAGGAAATAAAAATGGAACTGCCATAGGAAAAAAAATTATGGAAAATGTGATATTTTTTCCCTTGTAAAACATAAAAGACAATAGCAGGACAAGAAATACGCTCTCAGGAATTAAAGAAAAAAAGAAGCATTCTCTTAAGAGCCATGAAGTTTAAGAATTCTTACCTGTGCCTGGAATGGGGTTCCACAGGAGTGAAGAAAGGGGAGAGAAACAAAGAGAGTAAAAATGTCAGTATATTATGAGAAGAACTCATGTGGTAAGTTTTAAGCATTACTATCCATATATAAAAGCCTATTTTTTTTTTTTTTGGTAAGAGATTAGGACATTTTTCTTAGGCCTTAGGAGAGAAAACCCAACTACTTCTTACCGTTGAAAAGTGAGATGCACACTTGAGTATTGCAAACAGCTCTGCCAAGGAAAGAATTTGATGGGCAGGATGAAGAAATCTTAGAAAACTGAGTCGACCTCAAAGTGCATAGCATGGATAATTGATACATAACTTGTGATCCAACTTCTGGATGGATTATTATTTATCTACTGATCTTATAATTGATCTATCCATCAACTGATCTTAATCGATTCATCCATTTTGCAGGAAATGTTATTGAGGAATGTATAATTGTGGTAAAAATCTATGTGATTCACAATTTTCAACATTAACACAAAACTTCACATATTCTTTTCTTTTCCTAGATATTTACTAATACATAAATCCACAGAACTTTTTATTTTTATGTAGAACATTCATGCTCAAAGGCAAATGTTCAAAAGTTTATTATCTCTTGTTTAGCTTTGACTTTTCAGTTGTTAATGTCTTGTTGTTAAACCTTTAGTGGGCTGATAGCAAGTACACAATGCCACTATCAAACTCTGCATCATATTATATGAATTAGAAAGTGACAGAGAAATGGTTTAAGCTAAAAACTTCGCATAGCAAAAACAACTTGGTCCAAATCCTGAGTCTTGAATCTTTATAAATTCACCATTAGGGAAAATGCTCAGGCAAACACATATTATTTTAATTGCGGAGCTGACTGGGTGACTAAAGTGAAATGGGTATGAGTATGTGTAGAATTTCTTTATTAGGACTATGGTTCACCATTTATTAAAATTTAAATTGTCTGTCAGGAATTTAGAATTTCAAAATTTGTAGAGAAATATTATAATGTATTATTTACATTTTAGTTTAAGTAGTCTGTCTTACAATTACATAAGTAAAGTCCAGCAACTGAATTCTCTTTAGAAACATCACCAGCATGTTCTGAGACAGTGAAGCCCAGTGACCAGTAGGTGGCAGCAGGGGAGCACATTATTTGCCCTCAGTTGCATTCAAAGGACAAATTGAGGAATTTTACTTGGGAAAAAAAAACCAAGATTCCTGATGGAATTTAATTCTATTTCATCTTTATTTACTTTATTCATAAAAAATTTATTTGTTTTCTACAGTGTGCTTTTATTATGAGCAAATTTAAGGTAAGTTGTGGAAGGAAATCATGTGTACAGGTAAGTAGAGTGTTTAGAGATTAAAATTAGTCTACAAATGTATGAAACATTTCTATATATTTAAGAACTTGGCTCATTTAATTGTGCTTAAATTCAAATACACCACTTGAATTTACATGTTACATGAAATTTATTATCTGTTAATTCATACGTAGCCCAAACATGTTAAAAACTGTGATACATTTCATTTAAATGAGTCACAATTCCTTGATTCAATTTTTCACTTGTTATCTACAACAGAATACAAATAACAACTATTAACGGCAGCTAAGAAAGTGTGCATCCAAAGTTGAAGTTCCAAATAAAATGGAAAATGGCCAATGACTTAGTTGACAGTATACTTATGGTGACTCTGAGGTCATCTTCATATTTAAATTTTTCTCAACTTATTTTATATCACATACATTTAAACAAAGAGTAGACTTTTCTTAATTTAAGATCCAAACCCATATACTTTTTAAAAATTTTAATTCACGTAGTTGATAATTGAGATGTCTTTTCTGAGAGTCTAGAGAAACGAAAAGAATGAGTTAATCTCAGCCTACACGATACCATTTTATGACAGATTAAATATCTTGACATTATTTCAAAGACAGGCGTCATTTTCCTCTCCATTGAATTATGTTCATATTCATACACTTGCAGGGTACGGAATCTCCAGAGAATACAGGGATAATATATCTAATTTGAGATTTTAATAACATACATATATTTACTCAAGTATTCAAAAGATAAGATGGGTCACATTTCTGACTCAGGAGCTATGATTGACTTGTTTCCATTTTGGAGAAAAAAATTAAATCATTGTCAATCCAAACGATAGCTTAATACTCTCTGAATAATGACAGAAAATACCTGATTGACATGGTCCAGTTTGGGGCATGGCCTTCCTCCATTGTAGGGTTTTTCACGCAGCCATTTAGAGCGCACCTTCACGCCACTTCCACAGGACTTGCTGCAGCGCGACCAGTTGGACCACTCGCTGAGCTTGCAGTCTGAGGGGCAAGGGATGATACAAGCCTCCTCGATGTAACCTAGTGGAAGAAAACAAGACAAGAACTGACTCTCCACCTGTCACTCTCCCACTACCACCCACCCGTCCAGCTAATTTAGAAGGTCCACGTCTGACTCGACAGCAGAATGCAAATACAGAGGTGTCTTCGTTGTTAGCGACTCAAATGAGATCCTGCAGGAAAATGACACACACATACAGTGACTCTGTTAAAACTGTTAAAACAACAGCTGAGTAGCTGCCATATTGTCTGCTGAAAATTCATGCTCACTGTATTTCAACATTTCTGACTTTCTGACAGCTCGTGTTTAATTGACAATAACCTGTCTGCTGCCATATCATTCTCATGCTGTCAGAATGAGACATTAAAAAAAATTATAACATGGTTTTCTATAAAAACCCTATCTGTTAATGTCACACAGATGCAGGACTCTGAGTCTATGCAGTGTTCTTTCTTAAGAGCTAGTTCTTTTCAGTTAATATCTGAAAGAAACCATTTAACTTAGCTTCTTATGTTTCTTCTTATTTGAAAATAAAGTCTGAAGGGAAAAAAAAGTGAAGGATGTTAAATAAAGTATCATATTTTCACCATCCTGTCAGTTTCAAAGCACCTTCACATCCGTATCTATTTGAGTCTCTTGAAAATCTTATGAATGTATTGTGCAGGTAGTGATATCCTAGTGGCCAGAGGAAAAAACAAATGCAGAGAGACAACTGACAAGTCCAAGGTCACATGGTAAGGGATGGTCCAAGGTCTTCTGAGGTCTAGTCCAGTACTCATTCTATCATATCACACAGCCTATTACATTAACAGTGCAGAGATTTGTTTCAGGAAATGGGAACATTTTTCCTTGAATAGTTCTTTACTAACAACTTGCCATTTTCCAATATCAATCTATCATGATTATGCTCAAGTTTGCCTTGAAAAACAAGCAGGATTCTTCTAGTCAAGAATCAAATACATGTTTGTCCTCTGTAGTACTATAAATATAGAGGGATGTCGCTCCTGATACATGAAAACCATTTTGCTTCAACAGCAGAGGTTCGATTTTGATGATGATTATAATATAAACAATTTATACCAGGGAACTCCAGGTAGGTTTAACAAAGTTATTGAGATATAATTCATATACAGTAAAGATAAGTTCATTTGGTTTTTAGTATATTTCCTGGGTTGTTCAATCATCACCACTATCTAATTTTAGAATGTCTTTATAATTCCCCAAAGAAACCCTGTAATTATTGGCAATCACTTCCCATTTTTTCCTTTCTTATCTTTTGCCGACCATTAACCTACTTTCTGTCTCTGTGCATTTGCCTAATCTTGACATTTCATATAAATGAAATCAAACATCATGTGGTCTTTTGTGACTGACTTCTTTCACTTAGTATGTTGTCAAGGTTTGTTTATGTTCTAGCATGTACACCAGTGTGCCTGTCCTTTCTGTGACTAAATAATATTTCATTGTATGAATATGACACATTTTGTTTGTCCATTCATCAGTGAATGGACATATGAGTTGTTTCCATATTTTGTCTATTATAAATAATGCTGCAGGAACATTTGTGTATAAGTTCTGCGCTGACATAAATTTTCAGTACTTCTGGATCTATACCTGGGAGTGAAATAGCTCACTCACATGGTAACTATATTTAACTTTTTAAGGAAGTGTCAAACTATTTTCCAAAATGACTGCACCAGTTTACATTCCACTAGCAATGTATGCAGGTTCCAATTTCCATAGACCCTTGTCAAACTTGTTTTGTCTATGTTTTTATTTGATTGTTCTTTGATGAACAAAAGTTTTAAATGTTGACATTCAATTTATATATTTTTCTTTAGTTACTTGAGCTTTGGTGTCATATCTAGGAAAGCATCACCTAGCTCAAGGTCACAGAGGTTTACAGCTATGTTTTTTCCCAACAGCTTGATAGTTTTAGCTCTTATATTTAGGTATGCCATTTCATTTTGAGCTAATATTTTTACATAAAAGATAGGATCTAACTTCATTCTTTTGTGTGTGGTTATTGGGCTATTCTGGACCCATTTGTTGAGAAGACTATCCTTTTCTCATTTAAATGTTTTGGCACATTTTTGAAAATCAATTGATCATAAAAGAGTTTAGTTTTAGACTCTAAATTCCATTCCATTTATATCTTGTCTAGTCTCATGATAGTACCACACTGTCTTGACTACTGTGACTTTGTGGTACATTTCAAAATCAAAAAGTGTGAATCTTCCTACTTCTTATTTTTAGAGATAGTTTTGGTTATTTTGAGTCCTTTGTATTTCTATATGCATTCTAGAATCCGATTGTCAATTTTTGCAAAAAAAAAAAAATGGTGGCTAGAATTTTGATAGCTACTGTGTCAAACCTGTTAATCAATTTGGGAATACTGTCATCTTAATCCAGGCATGTGGCATTTCTTTTCATTATTTCGATTATTAATTTTTTTCAGTGATGTTTTATATTTCTAAGTGTACACATCTTGAACTTATTTTATTATATTTATTCCTAAATATTTTATTCTTTTTATTCTAGGTAGACTTCAAGAATCAAAAAGCATTGATTTCTTTAATTATAGGGAAATCAGACCACCTTTAAAACAAAATGGCAAATCTAATTTATAAGTTTGTGCTTATAGAGTAAACTGTCCTGTACTGAAATAGTGTCAAAATGCTAATCAATTTATTACATAGTATTTCCTAGACTTGCCTAATCATAAGTTACCTGGGATACATGTTAAAAATACAGGCTCCCAGCATTCTTCAACCTAAGATATTGACATGGATGCAATCCATTGAGCTTACTCAGTTTCACGAGTTTTACTCATGCTAATTTGTACATGTGTGAGTGTGTATGACTAAAGTTAGAAAATACCATTGTAAGACATAGGCAGAACCAGCAAAATCTGGAAGAGAAATAGATTTGTGGTATATCTTTTTATATATAATCTCCTATACTTTTGCCAAATATATGCATCATTTGTTTAAAATGTTTTATTGTTGTCTCCATACACAAAAGTGCATCTTTCATAAATGTCTATTTCACTGAACACATCCATGAAATCAATACTTTGGGATTCTCCTTTGTGTTCCTTTCCAGCCATTTACACCCTCTTACAAGAGTAACTTCTGACTTCTCACAAAGTAGAATAGTTTTACTTCTAAAAATATTTTATGTAAGTAAAGTCATATGGGGGAGGGGAGCCCCCAAATAATGTAATTTATTTATAAAAAACAGTGCATTTATTCTTGCGTGTTTAAACTTCAGTCACCTTCAAAGTACTCTCTGATGCAATACACCTATTGAGACAATTTTTCTACTGCTCAAAACAGTTTTTGAACTCTTCAATTTTGATGCATTTTAGTGCTTTTGCCATTTTTTGTTGCACCTCTCTCACATGAGCAAAACGGTTCCTTTTGAGGATTTTTTAATCTGGGGAAACCAAAAAAGGTCACTCCGGGTGAGATTGAGTGAGGATCAGGCCGGGTTTTTGGTCAAAAACTGCTGAACACTCAGCACGGTGTGGGCAGGTGCACCCATAAATCACCCATCATGAAATGGGCAAACACATTGAAAGAATCTCCAAAAAAATTAACTGAAGCCCAACACAACCTCTCAGAGCAAAGTTAGCTGGTACATGGATGCCAGCAGGTTCCTAGAACACTTACCTTGCGGGGGAAGTCTGTACTATAAGGTGCCTGCCCTCCAGAAAATAACTGATTTTTTGGGGGAAGGGTCACCGCTCATATATTATATATCCATTTGTGATAGCCTTCTTTCACTCTATAATGTGATGTGAGATTCATCCATGCTACTGAATGCTGTTGAAGATTACTCATTCTAATTGATGTGCTGCATTCTGTTGTGAATGTATTATGGCTTACTTAGTCATCTTGTTGTTGGTGAGCATTTGGGTCATTTTCAATATGGGGTTATTATTAGCTGTGCTGCTATGAACATTCTGGAACATGTATTTTGAGGAAAGCATGCATGTGTTTCTGTTGGGTGTATCCCTAGGAGAGAAATTGATGAGTCAGAGGTATGAATGTTATATTACCTGTTGTAAATGAAGTGTAAAATAAATTTTTAAAAATGGAATCATAAATTTGGTACGAAGAGCAGAATGCAATGAAAGAGAGTTTAAAAGTGGGAATTAGTCACAGATAATCTTTTGGAAGGCAGACCTGGCAGCTGGGGTTTTGTCAGTTGTGAGACACTGAGGACAGAAAGAAGATGCCAATGCTGTTTTAAATGTACTACTTATATTGAAGGTGACTTTTGGAGTATTACTAATGACCCAGAGGAAAGTCCTAGTGGGGAAGGTCTGTACTACAAGAATTGAAAATAACTGAAAAAGTACTTTACAATAGAGTTTATTGTCATTTTAAAAAGCATAACTAGTCTTCAGATACATTGCAGTGATATACTTCAACCTTATACTTTGACTTTAATTAGGGTTTTACATAGGGAAATAAACCCCCCTTTACTATTTTGAGTTGAAATATATTTCAAAACTTATTCTCTTTTTCCTATAGCATGGTCAGAAAATGTTTATCTAAAATAGTATGAGATCATTGTTCAAACTGAATGACATCATATTAATAAAATGTTTGTATACTCTTGTAAAAAAAAGTAAAATCGTATGAGATGCCTAAAAAATAACTCTTGATAAGGCCAGTAATAATTAGTTTTCTTTTTGAAAGCAATAGTTTAATAAAAATAATCAAACTGTAAAAATGTCTAAGGTGAATTCCACATCAATGACATTATGACCAAATTATTTAATATTTGTAAAAGTATAAAAACTTTTAAAAAATACCAATCATTTCTAATATTATCAATAGCTTTGGCAAAAGAAAACTAGTATTTCAGAGGTTATAAGTTATGAAAATATTTTTAGAAGAATTGTATTTTTCTACTTTGATAAACTGCAAAATGACTGTCAAAAGCAAACCTCTAACATTTTGTCATCCAGCAAATGTAACTGTAAATAGAATCACATAATCTTTCAGGTCACTACCTCACAGAGTAACAGATAAACAGAAATTCTTTTCTTTTATTCTATCTGTTGAAATATTATGGCATGAGTGAGAGTTAACTTTTGTGACTTCATATTGATTCCCATTGTATTATTAGGAAAGGAGATATAAAACTTTTATGTCTGATTTTCAAATAGCATATTCCAGAAAGCATCTCCCAAATAAAACTCAACCTATTAAACTGTTAAAAGATACAAATTAGGAACTGAGAGGAAGATAAAACTGCAAAAGATAGATTGCCTAGCATCTCATTTTTATTTTCAAGTGTCTGACAATATCCAATAATTGCCTGTCATGTTTCTTTAACACCATTACAATCCTTAACACTCCTAGTGAGCTAGAGAAGCATTCCCCTGCCTTCTCTGCTGAGATCATTTTTTTAGGGCAATTAACACCCAACGATCATGGAGGATAGAAAGATAGAGACACTCTGGAAGCGTTTTAAGGCTGAATAAACTGCCAGCATCGTGGAGCAATGTATGGTTTCTTAGGATGCCGGCATAAAATAAATGACATTACCTTTAGGATATTAAGTTTTAGCAGTTCAACACTGAATTAGATATTTGGAAGAATCAAACTCCTGACTTTTTTGATAGCATTTTTTTTTGTATCTCTTCTGACTGCTCCATTCAGCATGAAATGAATCCCAAACCCTAGCAGGCTTATAGTAACAATTAGAGGACATACTGCCTTTGAGAGATAGATCCAGTCACTTCACTCATTTGATTATCTGCAAGATAAAGTAGATCATAACAACTTTAACAATTACTAAATTGTGCTGTTGAAAGATGAAAGAATTAATTTTGAAAGCATATGGAAAATACTCGTTGGTTCTGATTGGCAGCTGTGTGAATGAGTAGCTCTAGCATTCTATCTGAAACATCTGGATTAATTTCAAAAGCAAATTAAAATATCTCTTACTTAAATATGTATTATATGTACATGATTGCAAACAGGAATGAGACAATTTAGCTAGATTATTATCTATAGTGGTCTCATGGGTTTGAAAAAATTTTAAAAATTTGTAAAAGCTTTCCAGTGGAAAGACTATTCTTTAGCAATTATATATTAAAAAACAGTAAATTGATAACTTGGGAAAACCAAATTACTATGTACAAGAAGAGATTCTCCTCCGCCCCCCCCCCAAAACCCCAGAACTGTCTTTTGCAGATTGAGATTCTTGTAACAAGCTTACCTTGCTAGGAAAGCGTTCTAGGAACCCATAGGCATCAGTGTACCTGCTAGCATTGTTGTGAGAGCCTGCATTCAGCTTCAGTGAATTTGTTTTCCCGGATATTCTTTCAATGCATTTGCCCATTTCATGATGGGTGATATATGAGTGCACCTGTCCACACCTTACTGTGTGTTCAGTAGTTTTTGACCAAAAGCAGCATGACCCTCATGCCCCCACCCTCCTGATTCACCTGATCTTGCCCCGAATGACTTTTTTTGTTTGTTTCACCAAGGAAGAAAGTCCACAAAGGGAAATGTTTTGCCGATGTGGAAGAGATGAAACAAAAAATAGCAGAAACACTAAAAGGCATCAAAACTGATGAGTTCAAAAACTGTTTTGAGCAGTGGAAAAGGTGTACTGCATAAAAAAGAGTATGTTAAAGCAACTGAAGTTTAAACATATAAGAGTAATTACACAATTTTTTATTAAAAAATTCCCTTTGTTTTTTGGGTCCCCCCTCGTATATATCCAAAATCCTATATTCCAACATTCTACCCAAATTCATATAGTCAATGGATGAAAAGTTATAAATCAATATTTGGCAACAAATTATCATAGTGAAGTGCTCAGGCAAATTTATATAATGGCAATAAAATACTACTTTAATATTAATTATGTTTGTTTTATATATATTTAAAGGCATATCTCTTTATATCTGCTAAGGATTTATACATTTTCTCAGAAAATTTCAACATTAGTTTGAATGGTTACGAGGCTTTTTTATTGTTATTTTAATACTGGCCGCTTACTCAGTGACCTTGCTTATTCAGTTTCATTTAGACTTATCTGTGTACAAGTTCATTATCAAGAACATTTCTTTTTTTTTTTATTTTAAAGATGTGGGGTACAAATCGGGGTTAGGTATACAAATGTTCATTATGCAGGTACCCTTATTGATGAGCATTTCTTATGGCAAACTCTAAAGCTTTTTGTTGTATAATAAGGAATCGGGCTGGTCTTTGTCCCCAGATCCTGGAAGGCAGGCCTCTCAGCTCTGACATTTCCTGAGTGATAGGACTGTCTTTGTTATTCATGGTGGACTCCCCTGACCACATATGAGTTTATCCTAAAGAGATATCAAGGTGGGGGTGGAGGGCAAACGTCTTAGGAGGAGGGTAGCCACACTAAAGAGACCAATCATGTGATTAGATAGTTGGAGCTGTGAACCACATGCTACCTGACCAATCTCCAGGGAGGAGGAGATTGAGTTCAGCCACATGGCCAATTATTCAATCAATCATGCCTGTGTATTAAAGCCCCAATAAAAACACTGGGTACCAAAGCTTAGGTGGGCTTTCTCCTTGGACATATACATTCATGTGCTGACAGGGAGATGCCTTCTGATCCCATGGGGAGAGAACTTGGAAACTTTACCTTTTGGACTCCTCTCAGACCTCACCTACCTGTCTCTTTTGGCTGCTTCTGATTTGTCTCCTTTGCTGTAATAAAACTGCAGTAGCAAGTATAGTGCTTTTCTGAGTTTTGTTGAGTCACCATAGTGAATTATTGAGCCTGAGGTTGTGTTGGGAACTCACAAATTTGCTGCCGGCTTGTCAGAGGTAAGGTTGCCCTGGGGACCCAAAACTTGCTGCTGATGTCTGAAGTGAGAGCAGCATTGTAAACTACTGAGCCCTTCACCTGTGAAGTTTGGCCAAACTTCAGGTATTTAGTGTCAGAATTACATTGCATTTTTGGATATATATTTTATTAAAAAATAAAATAATGACCCTGTATCTATAGTTTACTTACTCAACCAAAATAACAAACCTTGGGAATAATATATAGATTAGGCATTTATTGACTTACTTCCCAAATTTATTGACTTACTTCCCAAATTTATTGACTTACTTCCCAAATTTATTGACTTACTTCCCAAATTTAGCATTTATAATTTTAACTAACATGGCATAAAAAAATCAGAGGAAGAGTTTTAAAAACTCTCTTTGGCAATAGGTTTTTTCCAGAAATACAAACATATTTGATTGAGTGCTCAAATTGTGAAAATGAAGTCATGGAAAATGAATTAACTTTGAGGCTTGTTAGAATGATTTATTTTTAACTTGATGCTATGCAAGGCACTGTTCTTTCAGTCAGTGAAAATCTAATATTGTCATCAAATTACTTCCAAAGGATGATCTTTAAACACTAATTTGTTGGATTCTAATGAGTGTTAAACATAATTTTAACAAAAAGCATTGTGTGGTAAGTGGAAAAACTGCTGCACTGAAGTAGATTCAACAGGTCTCTTTACCCTAGACTTTCTTTTTTGGGTTACACCAACTGTGAATCTCTAAGTGAATGACTCAAGCACTGTGTTTCCATCATTATTGACTTTTTCTTCTAGATCATCAAGATAGGTTAAAGTTGGAATGCTGTATAATCAGACTTATGTTTTGAACCTCTCCAAATGTTAAGGTTTTTAAAAAGTAATTAAAAAAAAACCCAAACCCCCCCCCACTTTCAGATACAGAAGACAATGCAAAACTAAACAACCAACACATAGAAACCCCAAAGGCTTTAACAAGTTTCTTCTTACTTTAGCTTATACTTGAAAGGTTTAAAGGTTAAACTTACAGATAAGTTAGCAAGAAATTAATTTCAACAAAGAGAGGGGGAGTGCAATGTGAATAAATTTCCTGTTTTTTTATTGCCCTTTTATTTATTTTATTTTATTTTTTGAGTTGGAGTCTCACTCTGTCACCCAGACTGGAGTGCAGTGGCCGCTCCCGGCCACCGCAGCCTCGACCTGCTGGCCTTTGGCGATCCTTCCACCTCAGCCTTCCAAGTAGCTGGAACTACAGGCACACGCTATCACGCCCGGCTAATTTTTGATTTATTGTAGAGATGAGGTCTCGCCAAGTTGCCGAGGCGGGTCTCGAACCCGCGGGCTCAGGCAATCCACTCACCTCAGCCTCCCAAAGTGCTGGGATTACAGGCTGAGCCACCGAGCCCGGCTAATTTCCTGTTTTTTTTTTTTTTTTAAATATATATCTATTTAAAAAACCAAAGAGGAGTCAATTTTGCTTTACATGCAGATGAACAAAAATTTCCTATAAGGACTAGCTGGGACTTCAACACAATTATGCAGAAGTGGGTTAAACCCTGAGAACAAACATAAATAAATATTTTTCTTAAAAAATTACTTTTACTATTCCATCGCCCAAGCTGGAGAGCAGTGCCATGCTAAAATAAAACAAATGACTGACAGTGGTGGGAAACTATGGGTGGGGGGTGGTAGGATGATGGGACTAATGGTAGTAAATATCTGTCTGGGGACAGGGAGACACTTCTTATCAACAAGGGTGCCTGAACAAGGCATATTTGTACACCTAACCCTTAACTGTCCCCCACAATATCATAATAAAAAATATTGAATTATAAAACAAAAACAAAAACAAACAAAAAAACAAAAACAAAACAAAACAAAATTTACATTTAAAATGCACACAGATGTGTGCATGTACTCTCAGGTTTACTTTCTGAGCCCAGACATAGAACATATGTTTAATACATAATGACGCCTGGCTTGGTGGCTCAGCCTGTAATCCCGCACTTTGGGAGGCCGAGGTGAATGAATTACCTGAGCCTGAGGGTTCGAGACCCGCCTGGGCAACTTGGCGAGACCTCATCTATACAATAAATCAAAAAAATTAGCCGGACGTGGTAGTGCGCGCCTGTAGTTCCAGCTACTTGGAAGGCTGAGGCGGAAGGATCGCCGGAACCCAGCAGGTCGAGGCTGCGGTGGCCGGGAGCGGCCACCGCACTCCAGTATGGGCGACTGAGTGAGACTCCAACTCAAAAAAAAAACAAAAACAAAAACATAATGACGTCTTCATGCATTTATATATATATAAAAATCCGTATTCTTAAGCCTTATTTACCACTTGAGCATTTTGATGATGATTTGAAGTAGAAAATGACTTCCATGATAGCAAGGG
>CAUYQG010273172.1:0-10469 GCA_963574415.1 Tarsius wallacei
AGGCGGAAGGATCGCCGGAGCCCAGCAGGTCGAGGCTGCGGTGGCCGGGAGCGGCCACTGCACTCCAGTCTGGGCGACAGAGTGAGACTCCAACTCAGAAAAAAAAAAAAAAAAAAAAAACAGGGGTCCCCAACCCCGGGCCATGGACCAGAACTGGTAGGTGGCCTGTTAGGTTCCACCTACTGTCAGTCAGATCAGCGTGGCTTTAGAGTCTTATAGGAATGCGAACCCTATTGTGCCCTGCACACGAGAGGGATCTAGGTTGTGTGCTCCTTATGAGAATCAATGCCTGATGATTCTCACCCTTCTCCCCTCCATCCCCTGCCAGTCCATGGAGAAACTGTCTTCCACAAA
Organism: Tarsius wallacei; assembly: GCA_963574415.1. Classification (NCBI taxonomy): domain Eukaryota; kingdom Metazoa; phylum Chordata; class Mammalia; order Primates; family Tarsiidae; genus Tarsius; species Tarsius wallacei. Next base: position 355 of record CAUYQG010273172.1, read on the forward strand.
ACTGGTCCCTGATTCCAAGAAGTTTGGGGAACCACCACTTTAAAATGGTCTTTATGATAAGCCAGTAAACAGTAGTTTCCCTGAGTTCTGTGAATCACTCCAGCAAATCTTTCAAGCTTAAAGAGTGGGTCATGGAGCCTCAACTTGAAACTGGTTGGTCAGAAGTTCCAGAGGCCTGTACTTGCTACTGGTGTCTGAGGGGTGGAGGGGGCAGTCTTGTGGGACTGAGTGAGTACTCAACCTGTGCATCTGATGCTCTTTTCGGGTAGACAGTGCTGGAATTGAATGGGGTCTGAGTTGAACTGCTTTGGAATTGAACCCAAGTGGTGTCTCCTGCAAAGTTGACTGCTTGCTTGTTGGTAGGGAGAAAGCCCTACCTATTTGGTTGCAGAAGTCTGTGTTGATCGCCGTGGTGTGAGAGCAGAGGAAAAAACTTATGGTTTGAGATTTTCCCTCAGAATTGCCTTTCCGCTTACAAACATAAATGTTGAGTTTGAGTGATTTTGCTGGATTCTTCAAATGCTGTGTGTTTTCTCGTTTAAGAGTAACTGAATAACCCTGACTGAAAAACAGAGGCCTGAGTTCAGTGACTCCAAGCTAAGGTCCATCTTGAGACTGCAAAAGGAGGTCCTTGGAGGCCCAGGGAGTTCTTCTTAAAAAGCCTCCCCTGCAGGTGTCCCAGCCTACTCACGCCAGCCATGTCAGGAGGATTTGTGTTGAGGGAAGCTGCCGAGACCTGGAAAGCTGGGGATCCACAGGCTGATGGGATTGGAGTTGGGATGGAAAGAGAGTTGCAATTCCCTTTCTGAAGGTGTATTTGCTATTTTAGTCCTGGGACGGCTTCCAGACATTGTCGAATAAAATACATTCACATTACAGGTAGGAAATTATTTAATTCTAAGGGAGTTTGCAAAGGGGAAACACCAACTATCACAAAGATTAGGCAGATAAGGACTTTTTTTTTTTTCATGGGGAGAAACAAGTTCAGAAAGGTGCGGGGGGAGGCAGGATGGAGTGTGGCAAAAATCACATCCTAGGGCAGAGAATCTTTTACCCCACAGTCAGTCTGTTCTTAGGAGGTGCATAGAAGGGTTGTATGTTGGCTCAGGCTGAGGGTGGGTCAGAGTTCAGGGCCCTGGGGAAGGAGACAGACTTAAGTAAAAGTTTATTAATGAGTATTTTATTCTGAACACTGAAGACAGTATTGTTTAACTTATCATTTATGAGGATAAAAATGGGAATTTGCAAGGTCTGAGTCTGGCTTTGTGACAGGAAAAAAGGGAGCACGATATAAGTCTTAATGGGGAGAGTGTTTCTCTGCAGTAAACCGCTCTTGCACAACACAAGGGATGTGGGTTTTCTTCATTCACAGCTGTTTACTAGGATCACTTACCTGCCCATCTTCTCCCGCCATCTTCCCTTGCTGTATACATCTCTTCCATTAGGCTCTTTCTGAGTTGTACCCATTTTAATAAACTGGTAAATGTAAGTAATTTTTTTGAGTCCTGTGAGTAGTTTTATCAACACACTGAACAGGAGGAGGAGGTTATGGGAGTCCCTGATTTACAGGAGATCGCTTGGGTGTATGGCTAGGGCCCTGAGGGTTGCACCTGGCATCTACAGTGGGGGCAGTATTGTGGAACTGAGGCCTAACCTTGTGAGGCTTGCGCTAACTCTGAGTGGTGTCAGAGTTGAATTATTGGACATGTTGGTGTGGAATTGATTGGTTGTCAGTCAAGTTCACGTTTTTGGTGTCAAGGTTATTGTCAGAAAAAAAGATCTCACGGGTCAGAACCTTACACTGAGTGCAGGTAAGTCATTAGTCACTGGTGAGAACTGAGTCCCTAGAAGAGCATTTCCATCCTGTGATGAAGGGATTGTTGGGTGTGTGAAGCTCCCAGAATTACGTTTCCCAGATACTCAGGCTTGTCTCAGCTGCTACCTAAGAGTAAGCCACCCTAGGATACATCATCACAGTGAGAGTGGTCCCCGAGTTTGGGAACTTATTTAGCTTACTGAGTGTGGGGTTCCTTGTGAACTGTGGACGAAACGGGCTGCTTTTTTAGCTGCTTCATTTTCTTCATAAAATCTAGCTGCTATGTAATTCCAGAATGTTCAGGTATTTAAGATTGTATTCCATGGTTGGAGTATAAGGTTTTTATTTCCTTGATGAAAACATGAGTAGAGACTGAGTTATATGGTCTGAAGAAGAAAGAATATAGGCTGAGCTTATGTAGTAATAATGCAAACAGTCATGGACTCAACATCCAAGCAAATAAACAAAACTTGAGCAGTTCTGGAGTCTCCTTGATCTTATCTACTTTCTGCTCCCAGAGGTGACCAATTTCCTAATTCTTTTTTTTTTTTAATTCTTTGTAGCTTAACCATCTATTTATCAGGAAGCAGAGTTTTGCTCAGTTTTTCCTCTTGACTTTTCAGTAACTGTTATCATTAATATTCCATTAATATTGTGCTGAAAATGTTATTGTGCTGTCTCAGGCTGTGGGACACCCAATGTACTCACCCATTCCATTGCTTATAGAACTAGAATTGTTCAGTTTTTGATGTTATTGAAAATGTCATTCTTGATTTTGTCCCCAAGTGCCAATGCTTTATAAATTTGTGTCCTAAAGGAAGAAACGGAGGCACAAAAGATAATTCTGAAGTATTTCCTTACGCCAAGGTGAAGACAGATGCAAGCAACCTTGGATATGAGCTCTGTTTGTTTGTTTTGCAAGTAGGTTTTCACAGGCAAACAGGGAAATAAAGAGTGGGATAATTCAACATTGTTTGTTCAGGAATTCTCAATGGTTTACAGAAACAATATTGATTGCACATTGTAGAACTACTGGGTATGAATTATGCTGTCCAGCTTGTTGAATTGTTAGGTTAAAGTATAGCTTCTTGTGGTGTCAACCTAGAGTCCACCTAGGAAATAGCTTCTAGAGATAATTACTTAGGTCAAGGATCAAGAAAGCATATGAGACAAGACTGCTGCTTCCATTCCTGTGCTCTCTAGGCCTGATAATCTAAAGGTAACTTGCATTCATCAGATTAATAAGTGTCTTCTACCCTTTCTCATTGTGAACAGATTGTTTTCCCAGCTTGGTGGGGAAAGATTATCCTACCCATCTGGACATGAATACCCATCCATAAGTTGCTAGACTCAGCAGAGGAGGCAGATGCACAGCAGGGCTTAGCACAGGCAAAGACTCAGTAACTAGGGCTTTTGTGGCTGGTTTCTGTTTGCAAGGAGGGTGAGGACCAAACCTGACCTTTTCTCCCTTTTACCCAAATTCCTAAATAAGAGATGTGGGAAGTCATGCCTGATCAGAACTTGCCAGATGGGAGTTTATTACCCTATTACACTACATACTCAAAGTTTGTTTTCCAAGCTGACTCTAGCATGACATCATAAAACAAAGAAGAAAAATCAAAGTATTTTATGGCCCTGCAAAGTCATCTCTTGGGGGACTCCTAGACTTTGAGAATCTTGTAAGACACTTATTTATCCTCTCTGAAGTCTGCCACATATAGGACTTCATCTACATATCAACAAACTTGGAGTTTTCCACCTCCTTATCTTAACAAAGCATCTCCTCTACTGATTTCCAAAATTCCTTAGATAGGAACCACAGATTACCAGTCAAGAAATCTTTAAATCTGCCTATGACCTGCAAGCCCCCACTAGGATATGTCCCTCCTTCGTGGACAAAGACCAACAAAAACCTCACATGTATTGATTTATGGCTTATTGGAACTTCTGCCATCCTAAAATGTATATATCTAACCACAGTGGGCACATGTTCTCAGGACTTCCTGAGAGAGGATGTTCCCAGGCCTAGATTTTATTTTGGTTACCAGGCCTAGATTTTATTTTGGTTCAGAATAAAGCATATCAAAGTATTTTACATAGTTTGGCATATTTTAATCAGCAAAGGTCATGCACAGGGCACCCTGAATGCACAGACAACCTTCCATTGATACTTAGGACTACTCATGTCCTAGAACACACCTTGGTTTCCGGTTGGTCTGTTCTCTGAGAAGAAAATTCCTCTTCAGGGTTGTCTCCAACAAAAGTGGAAGATGAAGTTGCTTAGAACCTCAAGAACTGAGACTGCACGTTGGTTTAAGAGCATGCCCTTTCTTAAGGAGGGTATAGATGGAAAGTCGAGAGTGATTTTGGAAGAATGAGAAAATTTGCCCCTAGTAGTTACTTGGAGAAGTAAAACTGGAGTGAGAAAGATTTTTATTCATATATTTCCTCATTTTAAAAAAGAACTATTTACTTTTTATGTTTATCATATGCTATAATAATATATTATTTTTATTTATTTTAATTTTTTTTTAAGTTGGAGTCTCACTCTGTCACCCAGACTGGAGTGCAGTGGCCGCTCCCGGCCACCGCAGCCTCGACCCGCTGCGCTCCGGTGATCCTTCCGCCTCGGTCTTCCGAGTAGCTGGAACTACAGGCACGCGCTACCACACCCGGCTAATTTTTTGATTTATTGTAGAGATGAGGTCTCACCAAATTGCCCAGGTGGGTCTCGAACCCACGGGCTCAGGCAATTCGCTTACCTCAGCCTCCCAAGGCACGGGATTACAGGCTGAGTCACTGAGTCCGGCTTATATTTATTTTGAAAAAGTTAAGTTGACCCCTCTCCTCTCCCTGGAGGAGATGGGTAGGGTTGAAAGTTTCATCCTTCTAATCATATGGTTGGCTTTTGGAAACCAGCAAGCTCCATTATAAGGCTGCCCAGAAGTCCCCAGCCAACAGTCATTTTATTAACATAGAAAAGACACATCACTTCAGACATTCCAATGGTTTAAGTGGCTGCATTCCAGGAGGCTGTGACAGAGAACAAATATAAGTGTCTTACTATAATCATAGTCTCACACTGATACAAACCTTCAGGCCAGGCTCAACTGTGGCTTTTCCTGGGGGGTTTTGCTCCACCCTCCTTCGTCCAAAGAGAACCAACCCCTCAACCCAATATGGCTCTCCTCACCCCACATACACACATGTATTTTGGCAGCAGCGGTCCTGGCATTTAGCATTCTCTGAAATGATCTTGGTGTTTATTGAGTACTTCTTTATGTATTTGTTCCTTTTGTAACTGAGAATTTCCATTTCAGCTTTTGAGAAATGGTTTTAAGCTTTTTTTCTTCCTTAACCTACACTTTAAGGCTCTTTATTATTTCTTCTACTCTACATTTGCCCCCACATGATGACCCTGTGATTGAGCACATACATACCCATTAATCTAATTGTGTGCTTGCTTGAGAAATTCCAGAGGCTGTTCCAGAGGCTGGCCTTGGAATAACAGAGCATGAAGACCTCACAGCCAAATTCTCCATTATTCAGAAGTTGCCTTAAAGCAATTAATCTACAACCTGGCTACAATGAGGACAGTATCAGTCAGAACTCCAGGTGGACAACAATTTAAGACAGCCATGGAAGGAAAACCAGTTTCCTGGGCTGCTCCCAGATACCCATCATTCCATTCTTTCCCTATAAAATCCCCTATCCTCAGTCTAAAATTATTATATCGTTTTTTTGAGGCATGAACCCAGTCATTTCTTCATCTGCCAGCTTTTGGAATAAAATTGCCTTCCTTTTATTACATCTCATGCTTGCTTGCTTCAGTTTACAAGCAGCAAGCAGCTTAGCTGGCTGTCAATAAGTAACATTGTAAACTGTGCCTAGTTCACTATACTCTCAGTACCAAGCACAGTGCCTGTCCCATGACAGGTGATTGGTAAGTAGACATTTAATCAATGAATAATAACACTGTCTATGGGAAGAAAACAGAAAGGAGTAGAATAAAGCAAATCTTAGCTCAGCCACTCCCTATCAGGGCGACCTTAGGCAATCCCTGAATTTTTTTTCTTTTAGATGCCTCCTCTGTTACATGGGGAATGATACCTACCTGATAGATTTACCAGTAAGAATATGGTTAGTAAGAGTACTTAAAGAGCTTTGAAACACTTGCTGGCACTGTCAACGTGTCCCATACATGTGAGCTGTTGACAGTATCTTCCCACTTGTTATGGTCCAGGGAACTCTCGGCTACTAACTCTCATCACCAATAAAATTTGAGAGGCAGAGAACTGGAAAAAAAGAGGTTTATTTCTGAATTCAGAATTCAAGGGGTCAGAACTTAGAATTTCTGGCACAAGTCTGCTTGCTCCTTAGCTTTCACAGTTCATATTAATAAGCCCAGTTTTGCTGGTTGCTACAGATTAACATCAAACTATGTGACCGACAGAGAATTGCACAGAACTTCAGTTACAGATAAATCTTGTCAATAATTACATTTACAGCTCACATTTTCTTGGTCCCAGTTATTAAGGGTAGCCCATGATTTCACTTATCACTAACTCCAGGCAGAGGAGTCAAACAAACTTACCACACAGAAAGAGAGTTAACAGAGCCTATTACAAAGTAAGACATTACTCATTATAACACATCATTAATCAGTAGATTATAACACATCATTAATAAATAATAAGACAAAAGGGTATACAAATTACAAACATGGTTACATGTTATGGTTACTATAACTGTTAATCTGTGACTACTAATAAAAAAGAAGTGAATAACAATTCATTTATATCAGTTGACGAGCACAATCCACAGGGGAGTTAGGGATTTGTAGAAGTGATTTATGAGAAATGTATAGAAGATAAGAGAAACACTCTCCTTTGCTAATTCTAGGGAATGTAAATACGTGCAGGGCTGCTCAATTCTACCTCTCTTCAACTGTTGTGGCAATATGCACAAGCAACATGGGGTTTCTTTATCACACTTGCAGAAATTTTTTGTTTTGTTTTATTGAACATTAAATCTTGAAATTTCTCTCAATTCATTGCTTATAAATAAAAGACATTTCTAAATTATGTCTAATATTTTTTACTAAAATTATTTAAACATAATAGTTGACATTTACATGTTATTTCTGTATGCTGCATAACTTTGTAGGACAGAGACATTTGGTTTCAAGATAATCCATGTTATTAACCTTTTTCAATGACACTTTTAATATGCTATATCCAGTTTAAAAAGATATTTTATTCTTCATGTAAGTGAACATAGTCACCCTTATTGTTATGTAATAATCCAAATCAGATTTATTTTTCATGTTCTCTTTAATCATCTGGAAGATTTTAGCCAATGATCTTATTTTATATATTCTGAATGGATACACCAATCTCTGGACACTACAAAATAATCTGACATTTATCATATGTTTCAAATGCATCTTTTATAAGACACTTCTATTTATTTCAAGTGCTTTTTTTATACATCTTGTGGATGGATAGATAGATGATAGCTTGAAAGATTATAGATACAGGGATAGCTATAAATAGATATCTGATTAGACTATGCTATTTCCATAATCATGGACAATGATCACTTCCTTCAAGTCTTAAACTAACTAAATATATCCACATATTTACATCTTCAAATATATGTGCATTTCCATAATAAAAAATACATAATATATTATTTTAAAATAAAAGTGTGGATTCAATTTAATCTTATTTTAGTAGCACTTATGTGCCTATTTTGGCACTTGATATTTACTTCAAGTTGTCTTATGCTGACTTTAGTCAATTTCTATTTTAGGTGATACTACATCATAGGAACACATTAGAAGATTTCCATATTTTTATGTTTCTAGAACCTTAAAATTATCTCATTTGGACAGCTGGTGAAAATAAAACAGAGCCCACTAAGACTGTCCCATTAGTACACTTTAAAGTCATGAGAACTGAATTTTTTTCTGTGTACACATATTATCAATAGGATATATAGTTATCTTCACTTTAATTTTCTTGCAATTTTAGTGTTTACTTTTCAACGTATTTGTTAAGAAGCATAACATTTACTTGGATCAAATGTTCTAATCTTACACATAAAATAGCATTCAGTGCTCATTTTTCTTTTTCTTTTTTCACTTTACAATATGCCATGACTGTCGCTCCATATAGGCACACAGAGATTTTTCTACTTTCTCTTTAGTCTAGAGCACATGGATAAATTTATTTTTAGTCTCGAACACATGGATAAAGAGTTGAATTCAGCATCATGTGGTCAGTACAAAGAAGGGAGGTGTCCAGGGGACTTGGGCTTCATTTAAGTCACTTCCTTTATGTTGTGTGTTCTAATGTCCCTACCTGATAGGCTATTCATAAATGAAAGTGTTGCAGTTATTATTATTTCTATTCTGCTTTCACAGAATAAATATTTTGTTTCTGATAGAAGTGTCATGGAAAATCTGAAAACTTTGGGTTAAATTTCTTATTATTGTGTTATAAAATATAAGAGGTGGCTTAAGTAGATTAAGATGATACAAACTTTGGGATTCAAGTTTTTTTTGAGCAGGCTTAGGAAAAAATAGCACTGAACATAACTCAATAGGTTAGAGGTAGGAAGCCCAAGCCCATGCTCTGCCCAGCCCTGCCTAGATCCAAGATCTTCTGAGCCTTGTCCAGGTCTTGTCCCACCCTGGAATCTCCCATCACAAAACTGGTAAGAGGAGATAAAAGTTTTCAGTGGCTGCTCCTGCCCTCTCTCCAGAGCTGGTGATCACAATTTTCCCAAACTCAAAAGCAGACACATGGGGGCAAAGTGGGGGAGGGGGTGGGCTTAATCTATTTTTTCTCATATAAAATTCTGCTTCTAGAGACACCTCACCTAGAAACATGCTTTTCATTTCTGCTGATCTAGTAATTCCTTCACACGTCACGTAAATGAAATATAAACACAACAACGAAAAATCCCTCTGAACTACATTCACCTTTCCTTTCTGTATCACTTCTCTCTGACTATATATAGTTTTTATCTTATACAGTATATTTTTAGATCAATCATACAGAAAGAAAAGAATAAATATAAAGACTTGGCCCTTCATCTAAATCCTGAGAATTGCCGAGGGCAGTGGCTCACGTCTGTAATCCCAGCACTTTGAGAGACAGAGGCGAAAGGATTGCCTGAATCCAGGGTTTCAAGACCAGCCTGGGCAACAGGGTGAGACCTCATCTCTCCAGTAATTAAAAAAATTAGCCAGGTGTGGTGGCACACGCCAGTAGTTCCAGCTACTTGGAAGGCTGAGATGGAAGGATTGCCTGAGCCCAGCGGGTCGAGGCTGTGGTGGCCATGAGCGTGCCAATGCACTCCAGTCTCAACAGAGTAAGACTCTGACTCAAAAATAAATAAGAACATCCTGAGAATGATGAGACCCTTAGTATCCATCTCCCAGGATGTAATGTGGGTTAACTCATGTAATGTGATGCTCCCAGCGCAGTGGTCCAAATCCTATTTCTGAGCACATGGTACATGGTCAGTACACATTGGGGTAATCATATAGACATGCTGTTTCCCAAATACAGATTTTGACATTACAGCCTTCCCTGGCCTTCTGCACACTTTAAAGGGTCAGCAGAAAGTGGCATGTTTCAGTATAATGATTGGTTGGTTTCTTTTGGACCAGGAGTATTTGTGTTGTGGTAAAATCGGTGAATATAAGGGACTCTGCATGCCGTGCCTGTTTTCTTTAGCTGAGTGGTACTGACAATGGTCTAGGGGGAGCAACATCAGCATTGTCAGTGGACTTGGTTAAGAAGCCCAGTCACGAACTTTCAAACCTGCAGAATCACATTACCTACAGCGGGACTTGGAAGACCAGATGGTTTCTTTGCACATTAAAGCTTGCATATTGACAGGCAATGCTTAGCTAAATGACTCTGAGTCCAAGAATCTAATTATGATAACAAGACCAGTTTGAGGAAATTGTATCACCTGTCCCCTCCCTGCAGATTCTGTCTGTTGGTCTGGGTGGGAGTATTCATGTCGCTTTAATTACACACATGACTTTTGAAATTACCACATAATGTTTAGCGGGAGCCAGGGTCAATCAAGCACATGGGCTCCCAGAAACATTCATGAGAGTTAAATTCAGCTTTTGTCCCAAAATGAGTTCACAGGTTACACTTTGCTTGGGCTTGGTATATAACTATTATTTATTCATATCAGGTGCTCTGCTAAGAGCTTTTACTTAAATTATCTCAGTACACTCACACAGACCATATGAGATTAGTATTGTAAACTG